>SJYA01000209.1:1720704-1747319 GCA_006410615.1 Neotragus moschatus
TGAGATATCCAATAGACATATGTAGTAGAAATGAGGGCTATTTATAAACTTTTGTTTTTTCTTGCTCTTAAGCACTTTAGAGGGTTGTGCTCCCCTATCCCTTTGACTTGATTTAACCAAATGAACAGGGCATAGAAGTTACCTCTGTCACTCCTAGCCAGAAACTTTAAGAGACAGAATGAGATTAGTCATATTTCCTGCTCCTGACAAGGTGGTCAACAGACCTGAGACACTAGCCAGTCTATTTTTCATATGTAGCATGAGCAAGAATAAATACTTGTGTCAAGCCTCTGGGATTTGCAGGAGTTCATTACTGCATTATACCCACGTTATCCCACATCATCCAGACTGATACAGCATTCACACAGAGAAGTTACAAAGGCAGCTGGATGTACGACTCTGAAGTAATGGAGGGATATGATTTGAGCAATTGGCAACACATAAATGTTATTAAACAATAAGTGTTGAGATTAGCAAGGAATCTAGTGATGTTGCAAAAGAGTTTTGGAAAATCCCAAGATATCCAGAGGTAGGGGAGATGAGGGAAATCACATAAATCAAGAAAAACCAGAAAGAAAGAAAGGAGAAAAGGCCACTGGATGAAGTGTCCCAGTAGCCAAATGAAGGTAGTGGTTCCAGAAGGAGACAGTATCCGTTGAATTGAACACTGCTGTTAGTTTTGAGGACTGAGAATTGACGCTGCTATTTAACAGCATGAAGGCTTATCATTTGACAAAACATTTTTGTTGGAGATGACCTGAGATGGCTCCTGCACTTTTGTCCCTGGGGATAAGGCAAAAGGAGTCAGTGCTGAGGTTATTCTCCCTATGGTGGGTAACACAATACTGTCAAATATGATATATGTATGCAAGGGAGCTAGGTATATTTTTTATTTTTAACAACAGTTAGAAGGTCTTATGCTTTTTGTTCTTATCTAGTTTTGCAATTTAATATCACCAGCTTCACCAGTCGCCCTGAAATAAGAAAACTCTCCTATCTTTCTGATATCTTTGTTCTGTTATTCTCACCTCCCTTTACCCCACACGTTGTATCAGTCCCATTCTGGCATGTCAGGAAAGTATAGAAAATGCCTCTTCTTTAAGCATGAATTGTTCTCTCAGTACGTGATCTCCGTGTCTTTGAACATCTCATTTTAATGCTTATAATACTGTTTATTAAATTATTCATTTGTAATAAACATCAAAATTCTACAGCGCCCTTAAGTCTTCTCAAACTACAGGAAGCAGATGTAAAAATAAGGTAATGGTATATGTGGTATATGTTTGCTTTTTAGCCTGAATATTCTAGTGTTTTCTAGCAGTTGGAAGTATGTTAAATACCAACAAGCACAGTGCTGTCAAAAACTGACAAAGACAAAAATGAGGGTAACTTTCCCTCCCTTCCCCCCAAAATAGTCTATGTCTCCTAATTCTGGGCCATGGAAAATACTGCTCCATGACTGATATTGTTCAGTTACTTACTGTAGGAAACAAAGCATCAAGCAAAACATCTACTCTTCGACTTTTCACATTACATTGAAGAACTCTGATATGTCTATGGTGAACAATTTGTTCTTCCGCTACATAAATATTTTTCCTCCCTTTGAGTACACACCATACAGCCTGTTAAAGAGTAGTTGAGCAATTCAATGTTAAGACATTCATTGTCACAGATATGCCATAGTAAATATCCTTTGGGTTATAGAAGGCTTGCTAAATTGACATTTATAGGATTCGCTAAACTAAATTCCTCTTTTTTTTTTTTCCTTTTATTAAGTCTTCAGCTTACTTTGGAGATATTCTTGCAGACTTCCATGTCTCATCAACTCTGTAATAATATAAATTGGATCTTCTAAAGTGCAAACAGCATAAAGCTGGATAAGCTTTGGATGTCTTAGGTTCTTCATTATCTGTGCCTCCCTCAGGAAGTCATTTGGATCCATTGAACCTGAAACAAGAAGAGGGGAAAATCACTTTATGTTATTGAGGCATTCCTGTCCTCAGAGCAGCCTGGTGGGAATCACCGAGATTGCTTCCTGCCTCTCAGTAAAGTAAGAGCATTGGTGTCACAAATCTTCAGATTTATCAAGGAAGAGAATCAGTTCAACCAGGGCAACCTAATAACTGGTGTGTTGGTGCATCAGGGCTGTGCAGCTTATGTCTTATGACCTGCAGGTGAAGCGAGTTTGCTTCAGGTCCGTATGAAAAATGAAGGAAAAAGGAGAGACTGACAGTCTAATTGATAAAACAAGGCAGGCATCTTAGGAACACAAAGAGAAGACATTCTATTAACATGAACACTGGAAGACACTGAATGCTTCATTACTGCAGCGAGCTTTTCTGCCCAGGATCCAAAGACTAATCACTGCCCTGTGCTTGGTACCCACTGTGGGAAGAGCTGGATAACTATCCTAAAAAGCAATGACATTCTACCATGTTTGTGTCTTTAGTTCTGTAGGGACATATAGTATAGGCCAAGCAGAAAACATTCATGGGCCCCTCCCCCAAATTAATGTTTTTTTCACCATTTCAAACTGGCATTCCACACTTTCTCATGTATTAATACCTCCACAGTTGGAGTTTTAATAGCTTAATAAGAGAGACATTGGAGCCTATTTGGAGGGCTCATCTAATGCAATATAAATTGCATTTATATTGGCTCAACTCTGACTCACCATGCAAAGTGCCAAGTAGTTACAATCACATAGAATTTAAGAGAAAGAAGGCTACTTGAAGTTTACATTTCATTAGTCATTTAAACCTCTTTTACTTCTTACACAATATGATGTATCAGAGTTGCTGATGTAATTGAAGGAATACTGTCATTTCACCTCTCAGGATTCATTATAGATAGTGCAAACATTTTCACTGATGCTCAGAGTCCATTTTGTTCCCTATTCTCTCATTTTGAAGATTTCACAGCTAATATTTGAACCTCAAGTGTGGATAAGCTTTGACACTCCAAGCTAACACTCTGACTTGTTCATTAATATTTGGTCAGAAAGAGTTACATGTGACCTGCAGGCTATTTCACAGAGGCAATCTATCCTTTGGTATGCCATTTGAGACTCTAGAAGTTCACTACCCAGGCTCAATCAAGCCCTACCTCACTTTGTGATCCTGAACAAATTACCAAACATCTCTGAACTTCAGTTTCTTCATCTCTAAAACAGGGCTAAAAATTTCACCGACATCATAGAATCAATGTCAGGGTAATAGTATTGTCTGGCACATATGTGTTCAATGAATGTTGACCATATTTGTACTATTATTAGCAATCATATTCTTAGGAAAACCAAACAGATCAACTATAAATATCTCTTCACTGACTAAGGGCTTACAGAGGAAGAATATAGGGAAATGGCCTATTTTCTTCTCCATCAATTTTTACTGAGCTCCCTTATTTCAATTTCTACCACTGGTTTGCTCCACATAATCAAATAGGATTAAAGTCTTGAATCAAGACTTAATTTAAGACTGTGGCAAAATGGAGCTAAGAATAAACGAGGCACCCACACCATGATAAGGGACCATTTAGGGTTGTTATGATTAGTTTGGCCTATGGTCAATTACATATATAGTGGGATCATGCCCCACCCCCAAATAATCTCATTCATGAAGTTTCCAGTGAGAGCATCAATTATGACCTTCATTCAGACAATTTATCTACAATACGTTTTTATGTTGATGCTTTCGGTGGTCATCATATTCATGGAATACAGGCCACTTATGTACGTGTATGTTTTAGTGGCTCAGTTGTGTCCAACTCTTTGTGGCCCCATGGACTACAGCCTGCCAGGCTTCTCCGTCCATGGAATTATCCAGGCAAGAATACTGGAGCAGGTTGCCATTCCCTTCTCCAACCCAGTGATCAAAACCAGGTTTCCTGCATGGCAGGCAGATTCATTACCATCTGAGCCACCAAGGAAGCTTAAATCATTGCCAAATCAGACCATCCACTAGAGCTGGAACCACAGTACATCAGGAGCCTCTGCAGGGGAAGCTTGACCAGCTGCACAGCAAGAGAGGCCCAATCTCAACTCAGTTAGCAATGCAACATTAAATATTAATTTTTGCCTGTCAAAGCTACTGTGGGAGTTGATTTCAGGCTCGTCTTTATTGCATGGTAGTCTGCTAAGCAATAAATAGCTGAGAAGATTGATTAATGGCCCCAGTGAAGTGAAGACATTTAAGCAATCACCAAAGCTGTTTGCTGCTATTACACTGTAAATCAATAATAATTATTCCTGTTGGAGAGAACACTATTGTGGAGCTTTTTTTAATATAAGAAATCTAATTTTTTTTGTTCTCTTTTGACCTGTGAAAGGCCTTCCTTAGAGAGCAATGTTAGGATGGATAGCTAGCTGCTTCTTTTTTGGAAAAAAAGATGATAAGATTGGACAGTAAAGGTTAGTCTCAGTTTTCAACAGGATTAGGATTCAAAACCACACATCTGCAATAATTGTGAAAATCTCAGGTACTGGATCGAGTACTGTGGTCACCTAGCAAAACACTTGCTTGGTGTCCAAACCAGCTGTCCCATGACCTCTTGAACAGTTATAATGGCAAGTAGGTTATAAAAATCAATGTATGCCATTCTGGTTCTCATACCTGGCTTTAATGTTTTTACTGCTACCGGAGTAGTATTGTTCCACAGGCCTTCCCACACTTCACCAAACTGACCAGATCCTAATCGCTTCAAAAGTTGTATGGAGCTGCGGTCAATCTCCCACTGGTCCACAGTTTTATATGACAAATCAAAGGGAGCTGGGACTTGTATCTGTTTCACAGAATAATTAGAATATTGGTAAGAAAAAAGTTATATTTAACATTTTTTGGTTGAAAATAACCTAGGTACTTTTAGAGACATCACTTTTAAAAACAAAATATTGTAAATTTTATCCCAATTACTTTATTTTTCTCTAAATCAATGTATTTTAATTTATTTTTTAATATATATGTATTTATTTTAATTGGAGGTTAATTACTTTACAATATTGTATTGGTTTTGCCATACATCAACATGAATCCACCACAGGTATACACGTGTTCCCCATCCTGAACCCCCCTCCCGCCATCCCTCTGGGTCATCTCAGTGCACCAGTCCCAAGCATCCTGTATCCTGCATCGAACCTGGACTGGCAATATATTTCTTATATGATATTATACATGTTTCAACGCCATTCTCCCAAATCATCCCATCCTCTCCCTCTCCCACAGAGTCCAAAAGACTGTTCTATACATCTGTGTCTCTTTTGTTGTCTCGCATACAGGGTTATTGTTACCATCTTTCTAAATTCCATATATATGTGTTAGTATACTGTATTAGTGTTTTTCTTTCTAGCTTACTTCACTCTGGATAATAGGCTCCAATTTCATCCATCTCATTAGAACTGATTCAAATGTATTCTTTTTAATGGCTGAGTAATACTCCATTGTGTATATGTACCACAGCTTTCTTATCCATTCATCTTGCTGATGGACATCTAGGTTGCTTCCATGTCCTGGTTATTATAAACAGTGCTGCGATGAACATTGGGGTACACGTGTCTCTTTCAATTCTGGTTTCCTCGGTGTGTATGCCCAGCTGTGGGATTGCTGGGTCATAAGGCAGTTCTATTTCCAGTTTTTTAANTTCCATGTCCTGGCTATTATAAACAGTGCTGCGATGAACATTGGGGTACACGTGTCTCTTTCAATTCTGGTTTCCTCAGTGTGTATGCCCAGCAGTGGGATTGCTGGGTCATAAGGCAGTTCTATTTCCAGTTTTTTAAGGAATCTCCACACTGTTCTCCATAGTGGCTGTACTAGTTTGCATTCCCATCAACAATGTAAGAGGGTTCCCTTTTCAAACTTGAAATGTAAGTCTCTAGTAGCAAACAATAGCAGTAAAGATGTCATCAAACAGATACGTAAAACCAATTAAAATAACCATAATAATAATACCACCTACTATCACTTACTGAGGGTCTGATATGCACCAGGAACTAATCTGTCACATTGCATGCTTTAATATCAATAAAATCTATATTAGTTACTACTCTTCCATTTTATAGATAATGTTGAAGCTTACCCAAAAGATGGGAAGATGATTGACTTTTCTATAGAGCTGTGTCCTTTCAGGGAATTCTAGTTCATGAACCTGGTATCAATATTGTGATCAATNAACAGTGTAAGAAGGTTCCCTTTTCTCCACACTCTCTCCAGCATTTATTGTTTGTAGACTTTTGGATCGCAGCCATTCTGACTGGCATGAGATAGTATCTCATTGTGGTTTTTAATCAACAGTTTCTTAAGAAGACGTTTTCTCTCTTTTATCTCTATGGCCTTTTCTTCTCTATTGTAGTTGTGTGTACTCACAATGTCACCGATTACAGCTGAGAAGCTGTGCATAGTATTAGTGGTACAAGTATGTCTTAGAAAAGACATGTCATAATTTTCTGAGGAAATATTATATATAAATGAATCAGCATCATCACTTCTAATAGTCTGTTAGGATGCTCAATGACAATTTCTAAGTTTTATTCATATAGTGAAACTCATCTGTCCCTTCAAAAATCAGCATTCACTCTAAATTCATTTTTTTGTACTTAATTTGTTTCTGCTTTGTATAATCATGGGTTTCATAATATGATACTTTTGTTTTTGTTTTAATAGCAATTTTGTGGCATTTCTGCTCCAGTAAAGCTTATGTAATGTTTTTGAGATGACTTAGAAACTCAGTCACCACTTAGAACAATGATGTTCTATACAAATACAACCAAGGTCACCGTCGTGCCACTGCAAATTAATTTAGGGATATAATTTGCTTGTAATTTAAACACAGCTTGTTTTCTAAAATACAAGTGTCTCAGGCAAAGTCTCTTTGACTTACAGATATTTTTACGTAGCTATGTAAACCATTTGTTAAAACAAGGGACTTGATTTTTAATTCACTACTCATTTTCAGAATGTTAGTGGACGATTTCATTCAGTGATTGTTTTCTGTTTAAAATATTTTATAGATTTTTAAGATATGTTGGTAGTTACAGTTCTGATAAACACATATCAAAATCCAGTGTGACTTTTCTAGCCAGAAGAGTGTTTACTTAGAGAAGTAAATGAAGAGCTCAACATTTCATTGACAAGGCTGAAGAAACATGCCCTGACTGAGGGGCTCCCCAAGCAGCACTAGTGGTAAGAATCCCCATGCGATGCAGGAGACTGAGGTTCCATCCCTGGGTCGGGAAGATCCCCTGGAGGAGGGCATGGCAACCCATCCCAATATTCTTGCCTGGAGAATCCCATGGACAGGAAGCCTGGCGGGCTACAGCCCATAGGGTTGCAGAGAATCAGACATGACTGAAGAGACTTAGCATGCACACAAGCTCTGACTGAACTATGTCCGGAACCACAGTGTAGGACCAGGCTGGCTACTAAAGGAGCTGCTGCCTCTGCTGAGGGCATAAAGCTGCTACTCAGGCAGCTGCCACTACAGTTATTGACACAGAACTTGCTGACTCAGCCAGCCTCAGTGCAGCAAAAATAGGTGTCCTGCCTCTTGCTGTTTTGCTTCATGTAAATCCATCCCAGGTGAGTGCCTTCCTTTCAGAGTGATTCAGCTCTGAATCAAGGTCTTGCTCAAGAATACCTGATTGGTGGCAGCTGAATAACATGCAGAATGCTAGCTGCAAGGAGATTGGGAAATACAGTTTTCCAGCTTGCCTGCTTTGCTGTGCTGGAAGGTTAGAACAGCTGCTGAACCAGCAAACAAACCCCCCATCTCTCACAGGAAGGAGGGATGTGAGGAGAAGCCCGTGCACTCATATCTGTATCTTTCCATCCAACAAGTCAAATGTTATGCTTACAGAATCACCTATACCAAGCAGAGAATTTTCTCCTATTATTTAAGGACCTGAACAGATAGTTGCTTCCTAAGATGTGTACAACTCCTGCTTTAAATCTTGCTTATAGTGGTGTGGGGTTTTCTGTTCTCTCTGAATAGCACTTGAGGTTCTCTAATGAAGTTGCTTTAATATTATCAGTTTTTAAATAATTTTTTGGCTGTGCTGGGTCTTAGTTGTGACATGTGGAATCTTTAGTTGTGGCGTGTGGGATCTTAGTTCCCTGATCAGGGATTGAACCCAGGCCTCCTACATTGGAACCACTGAGTCTTAGCCATTGTATCACTAGGGAAGTCCTCTGAAGTTGCTTTAGAGATGGACAGTTGGGCATGGATGATGGGGACCCTGAGATAATATACTGGAGGCTGATGGAATGAGGTTTTAAAACAATTATCTGAGGAGAATGATATGGTCCATCCTACACCATAGGCATTTGGCATTCTTTAGACCTCAGTTCTCCCTGCCACAATTTTGCATACTTCCTTCATCCTTTAAATGGAAACAAAACAAAACAAAACACAAAACAAAACAAAACAAAAAACCATTGTTTGAGTGTTTTTCAAATTTGTATCCTTAAATCTCTACCTCCCCATAGGGGAAGCATGGTGGTGCTTTGTCTCATCTGTAGCTTACTGACTCTTCAACTCTGCCCTCCTCTCAAACATGTGAAAATGTTAGAAAGGCATTTCCTCTGTTTCTAAGGGTGTTGAAGTCTTAATCCCTTGAAGAAGGCCTTGCTGTGCCTTATTTGTTGTCTTTAATATTGAAGAATTTTGGCAACTTATTTAAATTCCCTTGCTACCAATTTCCACTCAGTAGCAGCAGAAATACCCTGGAAATAAGTTTGGTCACTGGGGGGCAGTTTAGATAAATGAGTAAAATTTCTGTGCTACCAAGAGACCCATAGTAAATATAACTATTAAACATTATGATGTATTCAATAAAGTATCAAGGAAATTTGGAGCCTAAAATACTGTATTTTTCTTGGATTCCATTTCTGGCTCTAAAAATTTTTACGTAACTAAAAATACAGATCACCGTGCTGGTTTTGGCAGATTTATCTCCAGCCGCTGTTGATATAAGAAACATGTATCCAACTGAGTTTCACAAATAGACTTGAAGTAATTTAGTTTAGAGCACAACATTCCATTTAACCAAGAGTGCTGCTGTGAAGGGAAGATGTTACCCATTTTCCAGTGTTCTCCTGCTGACATTTACACTCTTGTATCTGTGAGCCCAGTGATGCCTTTACAGCCCAGCTGCAGATATCAGAACTGACTTTCCAAATAAGCTTGATTATTTAAGTAGAATTATGTGTTCAACTATGATTCCTTTCATTGCATAATCTGTAGGAAAAAATGTGGCACATGAATGCAGGGAGTGGCATATTAATTGAAAAGAAATGTACACCAGAAGGACTGAAAGAGTATGATGTATGTTAGCGTAAACCGGAGCCTAATTCAGATTTTGTTTTCAAATAATATCCTTCATACATTTCCTTGTAAATGACATGGTCAAAAGGAACTCATGCCTATTTGTATTTTTAGCAACTCAATCTGTGTGTTATCCTTGGGCAGCTTGTTTTTTTTTTTTTGTTGTTGTTGTTGAAAGAATAATTTTTGAGATGTCAGTTATTTCAAAATTTTCTCACCACTTATTGAACTCATCACTTTTATGAGATAGGGAATAAAGAATTTTCTTGTCTCCAAAGGTGATGTACTTCATTTTGGTTTAGAGTGATTATTTGGATTGTCTTTTCTATAGGTGGCTGAGATATATTCCAGTAATCTGGCATTTGCTTTTTCTCTTTCTATTATGTGGGTGGCAAAAGCATAATCAGAATATAAGTCCAAAGGCTAAAATCACTTTCCAGTTATAAGTGATTTTATGTTCAAATTAAGCAATTGGATTCATTTCCACATCTCCTCTGCCAATGTTTAAGTTGAGAGAAGCTGTATATCATGTTTATTAGTTGAATATTATGTGTTTCTAAATATTTGCACATTTTAAATAATGTTTAATGGAACTTGAAGACATTAAGGGTTTTTCTTTACAGGTGCCACAATTTATTACAAAGATATAATAATTAAAACTGTGGCATTGCCAGAAATTTAAATAACTATGGCAGTAGAGAAGAAGAAAGTGCGGAAACGCATCTATGCGAACAGGGAAGATTTTTTGTTAAAAGACATAGATGGCTTTGCTAATCAGTGGGTGAAAGACAGAATATTCAAAACCTGTGTAGGGTAATTATCCATGTGGAAAAATCAGCTTGTATACCCTTTTCACATGATAAACACAGACCAGGTAGATATAAGTGTGAAGGATAAACTTGAAAATCTTATGTAGAAAATATAGAATTCCTGTATGACCCTGGGATAGGGGAGGATTACTTAAGGAAATAAAGATTCATATCATTAAAGAAATGAATAATAAATTTAACTTCATTAAAATGAAGAATTTCTTTTCATTATAAAAACACCATGAAGAAAGTAGCAATCAAAAAGCTAAGAAAAACATTTGCAAAGGGAAAAAATTGAAAAGAATTATGTATGCAGAATATACAAAGTATCTGTCAAGTCAATCATAGAGAAACAGACAGAAGACCTGAACAGGCATTTTATAGAAGGCTTAAAAAGATCTGTAAATACAAAAGGATGCCTAGTCTCATTACTAATAGGGAAATGCTAATTAAAAACATAATGTGGTAAGTCTTATACCTACTGGAGTTGTTTTTAAAAATGAATGTATGGATGCTATTCTGAACACTAGAGTAGAAATAGATTAAAAGCATTGT
The DNA here is from genome assembly GCA_006410615.1 of Neotragus moschatus. Classification (NCBI taxonomy): domain Eukaryota; kingdom Metazoa; phylum Chordata; class Mammalia; order Artiodactyla; family Bovidae; genus Neotragus; species Neotragus moschatus. The sequence continues at coordinate 1,731,384 of SJYA01000209.1, forward strand.
TAAATTCATAACAGCTTTTTACTTTTCAGTGGCTCTCTTGAAGAGTACAATTATAATCATTCAAGTAACAAATTAATATTTTTTACTCTAAGAACTCTTTCTCATAGTCAACAAGACAATGCCCTAGGCTGATTTCTAGTCCAGCTTAATGCAGATAAAGAAAATGTGGTTCAATAAATTGGTTCAAGTTGTACCCAGGTCTTCTTAATCCTAGCCTGGCTGAGAGTTTTATTGCTGCAGAATAAAATGCTAATTTTTCTGTGTTTTTGAAAAGACCATGTTGCCTGCCATTAGCAGGCGGACTCATATCCACTGTGCCACCAGGGAGGTTCAATTCCTTATGTTTTAAATACTGAGATGTCATTGGTACTTAAGAATCACGTGGTCTCCTGTTTTGGAGATTTGGTAACCCAGTACATTTCATTTTTCTAAAAATTTCCTCTTTCATCTAAGTTTTGGCAGGTGCCTCATGGGGTGAAACTTGATCTCTGTCCTAGAATAGTTTCTGCCACTGAGAAAGCGCAAGAAATAGGTGTCAAATTATATTCTCCAGAAAAGGAGTAGGTTTTTTTCTCTCCAGCACCTATTTTATTTTTCCTTGACGATTTCTTAATTTTATTAGTTTAATGTAGCTTTCAATGAATGAAAGCTTTTTGGTGGTTCAGTGGAAACTGTAGCATTGATTTTAGTACATTGGAACTATTTTTAATTACCGAACAGTGCTAACCTTTGTTATTGCAATGGGGGGGAAAAATCCAAAAAGATGAGCCATGAATGGTGCTTTATATCAAACAAAAGCAAAATCTAATGGAAGGAAGAGGGAAGTGGTACCTTCTTGCCATGCAATGACCCTAAAAATGAAACAAAGTAATAGAAGCAGAGTCATCTTAATGAGAAGGCTTTATTGGAATGGCCCTTTGAATTATAAGCAATCATTTTAATGACCATGCAAGCTCTATATTCAGTGGTATATACAATTGTGTAGTTAATGAGAATACTCGGAGCTTTAGTTTTTAAAAAACCTGTGGTAACAGATAAAAGCTTCAGTTTGATTTCTGTCTGTTCTGAGGTTTATTATATATTTTGTGGTGCAAAAGTATTTGAAGTTTTTCCAGAGAATGCTATTTGCTCCAGCACTGAAATATGCTGCAACGTGCTTTTGGTGATGATCTCTGGTAACTGACGATTGAACTATTACAAAAATAAGCAATGTGGCACANCAGATAAAAGCTTCAGTTTGATTTCTGTCTGTTCTGAGGTTTATTATATATTTTGTGGTGCAAAAGTATTTGAAGTTTTTCCAGAGAATGCTATTTGCTCCAGCACTGAAATATGCTGCAACGTGCTTTTGGTGATGATCTCTGGTAACTGACGATTGAACTGTTACAAAAATAAGCAATGTGGCACAAAACAGTTTCTTCCGTTTTACCATGTTATAGTCACTGAAGGGAAAGTTACTGACATTGCATGTAGTCCAACAAAGGTAACCTTAGTTTTAGGTGGCAAATGGGCAGATGTCTTGATGGTATCATTTTATTAAACATAAGAAAGTCTTTCTGTCACTGAAGCATTTCCTCTCACTTGCAGAAACATGGAGGATTTATTTATTCATTCATTTATTAAACAGTTGCATTCAAGCTGTCATTAAGCATTTATGTAGGAAAGGCTTACAATGTGGGTTCCTTCAAGAAGGGTGCCATATGTTGAAAAGTGGGAGAGGCAGTGACCCTTGATTCTGCTGAAGTTTGTCCTGGGTCTTAATCAGAGATCACTTGATTGTGAAGCACCTAATTTTCTCTAAGAGAATATTCATAAAGATGGCAATCTCTTGTAGAACTCAGTGATAGGAAGTAAATTTGGGATTTGCTTGCTATGGCAGTTTCAAGGAGAATATTTATAATTAGCGCCGAGGTAAAATAATGGGATTTATTATGGCCTAGGGGCTAGAATTTCATCTCCAACCCTTGTATGGACTTGAGGGAGAACATGTATCCAGTTTGCCTGGGAGCAACCTCAATTTTGTCTTTTATCCTTGAGGAATTACATTAGTTTCTTCTTTTGCTCTCGAAGTCCTGGTTTAGTAGATGATGTTGGATTCTCTAAAGCATTGTATGGGCTTCCCAGGTGACTCAGTGGTCAATAATCTGCCCGCAATGCAGGAGACATGGGTTTGATCCCTGGATCAGGAAGATCCCCTGGAGTAGAAAGTGGCAACCCACCCAGTATTCTTGCCTGGAGAATTCTATGCACAGAGGAGCCTGGTGGGCTACAGCCTGTGAGTGTTACAAAGAGCTGGACATGACTGAGCAACTGAGCACACATCCAAAGCAGCACGTAGATCCTAACTTTAGAACCTGTGAATGTTACCTTATAAGGAAAAAGCGTCTTTATAGGTGTACATTATTAAGCATTTTAAAAGGAAGAGGCTATTCTGGATTATTTCAGTTTGCCCCACATGCAATCACAAGTCTCCTTAAAAGGGAGGCAGAGGGCTACTTGGCCAACTGAGATGGGCGTCAGGATGTCATGTAGCCACAAACCAAGGGATACTGGGGGCCACGTGAAGCTGGAAGAGGCAAGAAGCTGATACTCCGTTAGAGTCTCTGGAGGGAAGGTGGCCTTGCTGCTGCCATGATTTTGGTCCAATGATGCTGATTTTAGATTTCTGACCTCTGGAACTGTGAAACAATACATTTCTGTTGTATTCAGCCACCAAGTTTGCAGTAATTTGGCAGCCCTAAGGAACTAATTCACCTGGGTTGGAAGGCAAGTTGTGTGGCTACTCCACTTTCTCGGAGCTTAAAAGTTACCTGTTCTCATCCCTTACTTCTTGCAGGCTGTCCTGGCCACGCTTCTCTGGATCTCTTTGTTCTTCCTTCTCTTAGAGGAACAGACTTTCTTTACTTAATTTGCTGACCTTCCCAAAAGGTTTTCTGGCTTCAAATATCCTCCAAACCGAGAGGTCTAATATCTGAGTCTAACTGACCCATTTTTCTCAGTGTGCCAGTTCTAATTTTCTAGGGAAGAAAGTGAGATTGGCTCAAATCTGTTTCCACATTAGTTCTTCATGTGTTAGCTTTTTTTTTTTTTTTTTTCCTTTAAATCCAATCAGTGGTGATGAATGGTGGGGAGAAGTCACATAACAATAGAAACACATTTGAGATCAAGGCCCATTTCTTTGAAGATTTGTATTTGTGGTGGGTAGCTTAAACGAGGGCCTCCCAGTGGTGTTAGTGGCAAAGAACATGCCTGCCAATGCAGGAGACATAAGAGGTGTGGATTCGATCCCTGGGTAGGAAAGATCCCCTGGAGTAGGAAATGGAAACTTGTTCCAGTAAGCCAGCGCAAATAAAAATCCTCCAAAATTATCCACTTGTTAAAAATTAACCCAGTAATATTAGGCTTTCCAATGCTCCTGAATATTTATTGCTATAATCAGGAGGAGTTTTTAGATCAAAAAGAAAGGTTTTAATTTGAAACTCCTTGATGATGTTTTTCCTTATATATTTCATGTCTGAAGTTTTCTGAAATGAAGTTCAGAAAATACTAATTTTCTTGAAATCTTCTTTGAATATCAAATTAATCATATAATCTTCCTTTCATAAAATGAAAAAGAATTTCTTTGAGATTTTTATTGGTCTGTTTGCATTCCATTATGCTGTCATTAACTCACTGGATAGTATAATCGATTGAGAAATATATTGGAGAAAACTGTTAACTTTGGAAGTTCCTGAACTATGTTTCCTTTGAGACAATATAGATATCAACTTCTTTTACTAGTAAGTACTGAGAAGGCAATGGCACCCCACTCCAGTATGCTTGCCTGGAAAATCCCATGGATGGAGGAGCCTAGTAGGCTGCAATCCATGGGGTCGCGAAGAGTTGGACACGACTGAGCAACTTCACTTTTGCTTTTCACTTTCCTGCATTGGAGAAGGAAATGGCAACCCACTCCAGTGTTCTTGCCTGGAGAATCCCAGGGACGGGGGAGCCTGGTGGGCTGCTGTCTATGGGGTTGCACAGAGTCGGACACGACTGAAGCGACACAGTAGCATTCAATAAATGGGCTTCCCAGGTGGCTCAGTGATAAAGAATCCGCCTGCCAATTCAGGTGACTTGGGCTCAGTCCCTGGGTCAGAAAGATCCCCTGGAGAAGGAAATGGCAACCCACTCCAGTATTCTTGCCTGGAAAATCCCAAGGACAGAGGTGGATTACCGTCTGTGGGGTTACAAAGACTCAAACGCGACTTAGTGATTAAATGGCAGCAGCAGCAGAAGTTCAATAACTGGAGCTTACTCCTGTTCAGCTCCTCCTCATACCTTTTCAGAGCGGTCCCACGTGCTGAGGGAATATGTACGTGCGTCACCCCGTTCTGCCGTGGATGTAGCCAGCGCGGCAGCCCGTTGCATCCCTTTGTGTTGTAACTTTCCTTGTCTTCCTTCTCTTTTTTCCTTTATTCTCACCATTGTAGATCTCTGCTCCCTAAATAAAGTATTAACATTTTATTCTTGCCTCAGAGGACCCAGAATTTCTTAAAAACTCAGGCCAAGACCATACCCAGTACCTTTCTTGTGATTGGAGAGAATTCAGTCTTTTGACTTTAAATTATACTTTCATTATGTGTATCTTCTTTTGGTATATCTTTCTGATATGGAAGACTTCAATGGTGGATGTTCGTGCTCTAAGTTAGTGACTGGGAAAATCAAACACACAGTCTAAATCTCCTAGTATACCTAATCAGGTTCTATATCATCTGCTGTCAGACCAAAAGAAAAAAGCAAGAAAGCAACAGCAGTCGTATCAAAAGTGCTAGCCTAGGTTAATAGTGGTTTGAATTTTAATAGATAAGGGGCTCAGGAACCAAGAAAAACACATCCAAAAAAGTATATGGGGTTATTTACAAAAATAGGATAAACTCATTCTATTTTCATACGAAGACAGATTTTATATACTCTTAGAGCCTTTATGTTTCTTTGTGTGGGAATGCTGCTGCGGAGCTACGTGTATGCCCAGTCATGTCCAATTCTTTGTGACACAATGGACTGTAGCCCGCCAGGCACCTCCGTCTATGGGATTCTCTAGGCAAGAATACTTGGAGAAGGGAATGGCACCCCACTCCAGTACTCTTGCCTGGAGAATCCCATGGATGGAGGAGCCTGGTAGGCTGCAGTCCATGGGGTCACTAAGAGTCAGACACGACTGAACAACTTCACTTTCTCTTTTCACTTTCCTGCATTGGAGAAGGAAATGGCAACCCACTCCAGTGTTCTTGCCTGGAGAATCCCAGGGACAGGGAAGCCTGGTGGGCTGCCGTCTATGGGGTTACACAGAGTTGGACACGACTGAAGCGACTTAGCAGCAGCAGCAGGCAAGAATACTGGAGTGGGTTGCCATTTCCTCCTCCAGGGGATCTTCTAGACCCAGGGACTGAACCCATGCCTCCTGCATTTGGCAAGTAGATTCTTTACCACTGAGTCACTTGGGAAGCTCTTGTATGGAACTACATGTACTTTTAAATTTACTTTGTAAAATCACTGAAGTATTTCAAAGTACTGCAAAACCTAGGCACATTTATAAGTAGAATGAAATCTTGGCTTTAAGCTGACAGGAGTTTGAACTGCATTGAAAAACAAACACATTTCTTGTTTTCCTTGAGTCCTCATGACTTCAGGGTTGATGCAACTCTGAATAACTAGCAATTTTATCCTTGAGTTTAAGAGAGAATGCTCTGTCCTTATAGTTGTTGAAGGTAACCTTGTCGTAGCAAGCAAAGAAGATAACAATAACTAATCTGCTATCCAGGTCAGTTCAGTTCAGTTCAATCACTCAGTCGTGTCCTACTCTTTGCGACCCCATGAATTGCAGCACACCAGGCCTCCCTGTCCATCACCAACTCCCGGAGTTCACTCAGACTCAGGCCCATCAAGTCAGTGATGCCATCCAGCCATCTCATCCTTGGTCATCCCCTTCTCCTCCTGCCCCCAATCCCTCCCAGCATCAGAGTCTTTTCCAGTGAGTCTGCTATCCAAACCCCACATAATTACTTTTTTTTTTTTTTTGGCTATGCCATTTAGCTTGTGGGATCTCAATTCCCCAACCAGGGATTGAACCTGGGCTATGGTAGTGAAAACCCAGAATCCTAACCACTAGACCACCAGGGAACTCCTACACCCCACATAATTAATAATCCACATATATAGAAAGAGCTTCCCAGGTGGCACTAGTGGTGAAGAGCCTGCTTGCTTGTGCAGGAGACGTAAGAGATGCCAGTTCCATTCCTGGGTTGGGAAGATCCCTTGGAGAAAGGAAACAGCAACCCACTCCAATATTCTTGCATGCTAAATCCCATGGACAGAGGAGCTTGGTGGGCTACATTCCGTGGGGTTGTAAAGAGTCAGACACGTCTGAAGCAAATTAGCACGTATATAGAAGAACTGTGTGAAAATGAGTATTATAACATGAATACTCTGTCAACTAAGACCTGAGGAGTAGAGTTAATGCCAGTCTTTCCATTGTGAGCAGTGTGACAGTGCTCCTGGTCTGATTATGAAATGACAGCTAAACTGAGGGTTTTGTATGCTCAATTTTAAAACCTTATTGTCTAAAATGTTAGTGTGTGTGCTGAGGACGTTTAGTGTTTTGAATGGTTGATTCTCAGATACTAAATTATTATCTGCGAGATGCCAAGAAACTCAGTCTTCCTTGAACACTGCCAGTGTTCTCTGTTTGAAACTCTAGTAAACTGTATTGGGTGTCATGTTATTCCAACTGGAAATCCTTGACATTGATCTGGGGTGAAGAAGGTTAGCATTTGAGGACAGACTTCAGCTTTGCTTGCTGCTGAGTATGCTTTAGGTAATTTATACAAAACTGTGGGGAATGTGATCTATATCATAATATACAAGCAAATTTATTTGTGATGCAATGCTGCATGTTTATATGCACCGCTCACCTTCATTGCTCATCTCAAATTGACTACTTTGTCAATTTCTTTGTACATATGTATCTTACCATTACTAGTTTCATCCTGTGCTTTGTTTAACTTTATTCCTTTTTTTTGATTAAAAATGTATTTATTTGGCTGTACCAGTTCTTAGTTGTGACACACAGATTCTTTGATCTTCATTACTGTATAGAAGGCTTAGTTTTGGCATATGCAATCTAGTTCCCTGACCAGGGATCAAACCCAGGCTCTATGCATTGGGAGTGCAGGGTCTTAGCCACTGAACGACCAGAGAAGTCCCTGATTAACTTTAGACAATAGACAATGCTTAAACAAAACATAATCAAGAAAACAAATAGTTAAGAAGAAACTAAAGCTCACCATTCAGAAAACTAAGATCATGGCATCTGGTCCCATCACTTCATGGGAAATAGATGGGGAAACAGTGAAAACTGTCAGAGTTTATTTTTCTGGGCTCCAAAATCACTGCAGATGGTGACTGCAGCCATGAAATTAAAAGATGCTTACTCCTTGGAAGGANTGACTTTATATTCATGTGAACATTTTATTTAAGTCTATTAACAAATAGAATCATGGCAGTTATTCATATTTTGACATGATTATTGCAGAGAAAATCACCCATTAAGTTATTACATGAAAGGGAACATGACAGGCATGCGTCACAGGATCTTTTTTCATAAAAATGAAGACTTCAAAGAGAAAAAATAGAAGAAGATTAAATATGCCTTTGCTTTGTGTCACTTAAAAAAGCCTGTTGTGTTCAAGTGAAGCAGAAATGCGTGAGTGAACTGCTATTCTACAGTTTTAGGAAGGGAAATTTCTGCTTATTGAGACTAGAATAAACCAGATACTATGCGAGGGGTTTTATTTATATTTTCACACTTTTTTCTTCATAGCATTACTTGCAGGTGAGGCTAATTGTCTCTATCATATGCATGAAGAAGCTGATATTCCAGGAAATTCAGTAATTTAATAGAGTTTGATAAAACTGGAAAAGGTGTGGACCCATCAACTAAAACCCAGGTCTGTTAGACCATACAATTTGTGATTTGAAGTTTGTGCATCTGGGAAAGAAAATGAAAAAAACTGGGAGAGTTTTATAGAGATCCATTTTGAAATATGCTCACAATGTTAAACAATGGATCCAAAATACATAATTATACCACAAACACTTGCAATGCCCTTTATTTCTCATTATAGAGAATTTCAGAGAGCCTTAGTATTCTATGAGTTCTTTTATGTTTGTATTCAAGGGGAGGGGAGAAAAAAGTAATTAAAATAGCAAGTGTAATTTTAAGACATATGTGCACTGAACCATTCTTCACTTGAATAAAACATCGATACAGGCAATCATTAGGATCCTGTGAAAGTTGAGAGAAATTATCTGAAGAAACCTCTTTCCCTTATTGGTATAGACTGAAATAATGAAAACCGAGGAGCCTTGTAGCCTTGGCAACAATTAAATTGTTCCACTGGAGGCATATGGATTTTGGTGGTTTTTATTATTATGTTAGAAAAGCTCATGAGATCTCTGCTGGGGCTGAGAGAGTGGGATTATGTGATTATTCTTGTTAGGATGACCCTTACTTAAAATCCCCATTAATGTCCTGGCAAAAATCTTGACAAAATCAGTTTACTCTTCAGATTTCAGCATCTCTTTGGGACTATTATAGGCATAACTTAAATTCAAGGGAAAAAAAAAGCAAACACTTTTCCAGTTTGTAAACAGGTTTGTAGTAAAGATGGTCTAGGGATGGAATTGTTTTTTAACTAGAGTTTAGTTGCTTTACAACATTGTGTTAGTTTCTACTGTATAGCAAAGTGAATCAGCTAACCTATACATGTATCCCCTCTTTGTCACCACAGAGCACTGAGTCGAGTTTTCTGTGCTATGTAGCTCAGTTCAGTTGCTCAGTCGTGTCTGACTTTCCGTGACCCCATGGGCTACAANTAACTAGAGTTTAGTTGCTTTACAACATTGTGTTAGTTTCTACTGTATAGCAAAGTGAATCAGCTAACCTATACATGTATCCCCTCTTTGTCACCACAGAGCACTGAGTCGAGTTTTCTGTGCTATGTAGCTCAGTTCAGTTGCTCAGTCGTGTCTGACTTTCCGTGACCCCATGGGCTACAAGCACACCAGGCCTCCCTGTCCATTGCCAACTCCCGGAGTTTACTCAAACTCATGTCCATTGAGTCGGTGATGACATTCAACCATCTTATCCTCTGTCGTCCCCTTCTCCTCCCGCCCTGAATCTTTCCCAGCATCAGGGTCTTTTCCAATGAGTCAGTTCTTTGCACCAAGTGGCCAAAGTATTGGGGTTTCAGCTTCAGCATGTGCTATGTAGTAGGCTCTCTCTCTTTAGGTATCTGTTTTATACATAGTAGTGTACATATGTCAACCCCAGTCTCCCAGTTCATCCCACCTTCTCTTTCCCCACGAGGTGCCCATACTTTGTTCTCTATGCCTGTATCTCTACTGCTTTGCGGATAGGTTAATCTGTACCATTTTTCTGGTTTCCACATATATGTGTTGATACACAGTATTTGTTTTTCTCTTTGTGACTTCACTCTGTATGAGTCTTTAGGCCCATTAGGGATGGAATTTGTAATTATGCTTCTGTAGGAAGTCTGACAGTAAGGCTTTTTGCTGGGAAGTTTAGGGCAAAGATAAGATGAAATTGACAATGCCACGGGCCTTGCAGTTGGTTTTCCCAGAAGAAACAATGCAAAGCTGTCAACTGGGTGACAGTTTCTGAAGTCTGTACTACCAGCTTTCCCTAAGTTCTGACAGATGGAGCACTGCAGAGGCCTTGTGGTGCAAGAATTCCCAAATTTCCACTATAATTTCATTTCCTTTAAAAAACTTTGGCAGCTGAAGTTGCAGCAGCTGACCACTAACTGCTATTCTGAGAGAGCATCAGTATTGATCTATGGCAGGCAGGATAGCAGGCTCTTAATGGAAAAGGACTGAGTGGCGCTGAGGCTCATAGTCTACTGAGGGGTGTGGAGAAGAGGGTTCTGTGCTGATTTCCACGAGGGTCCATGGATCCTTGATTTATATCTTCAAGGAAGCAGCCTGGTGTAGACAGACAGCTCCTGGATCTGAGTCTTAGTTTCACTGCTGACAGCTGTGTGACCTTGGCGTGCTTTTTGACTTCAGACCTGTTTCCTTATTTTTCCTAAAAGCCTTAATGGATAGGATTGTCATGAAAATTAAGACTAGTATATGTAAAATATCTGTTCTAGTGCTCAGCATAGATTAGATCCCAATAGTGTCTAAATATTTAACCAAATGAAATTTCTGCCACATTTTTTATTTTCAGAAATTCAGCTTCCCAGATGTTCAACCAAGGGGCACATTGCACGGTCCTGGAAATTAGAGGATACAACAAGAGCTCATCTCAGCTCTCAGTACCTAGCCTGGTAGGGAAGAAAGAGAACTATAGAGAACTTCAGAGTCAGACATGACTGAACATGCAATGAGCACATTAATTCCAGAGAGACTCTGGAGCCAGGGAGGTCAGACTGGATGCTGAAGCAAATAACTGAGGATCTTGAATTTAAAGAGCTATTTAGGATATCAAGTTTAATTTTTTTTCTTAATTTAATCTTCATTTTGAATCATAAATCCAGCACTAATAAAGAGAATTGAACATTTTTGCTCTCTCAGGGTGTTCTATGGAATCCTAGCAAATGGAATTTAATTTCTGCCTAGCCTGCTGTCTAATACCTTTTGAGACTCCCAAGTCATATTTCTGCTCCTCTCCACTTGATCTGACACAGTGACAACAATACTTTTTAAAGCTGCTTTAGTCGCCTGGGGAAGAATGTAATTGACCTGGTGTTCAAGTGCTTTCCAGTTTAAAAGACTGGGGAAGACAGAGGTTGCCAACATGTCCATCTTGGTAAACAGGAAGACAGAATCTTCATCATTTAAATGTTCACTCCTCTGTCAGAGTGTAGGACTATAATTATCACAACTTACTTGGGTTATAAATTTGAAGAGTTCCCTTAAACTTGATAGACTCACAGAATTTGTAAACTCATAGCTTTGACTTTTTTTTTTGCCTTGCTAAAAGTTAAGCTGCTTCTGCCAATCTAAGTGCCAGATCAGTTCATAGAAAAGTGCTTTTTCTTCAGGATTTTTAAGGTTAGGGAATTGTTAGGTCAGCTGTTAATGTCCTCTAAACTTGACTGGAACCATACCTGTCCATTTGTCTTCACTGTTGCTGGTCTGAAAGTATTTGATCTGGTTCTCTAATCAGTGGTTTGGTTAGGGCAGGAATGACTCCTGGAAAAGGAAAGCAGCTGAATATTAATTTTTTTTTTTTATTTTTCAGAAGGGGAATTTCTCTTTACCCCCAACAGCTTAGTTCATTTTCTGGCAAATCTTCTCCAGGTTCACTGTAGGCTAACCTTACTGACAATCAGGAAAACAAAAAAAGAATGGCCAGACTCCTGAACTACAGTTCCCTGGATACATGTGGTATAATTTAATTCTTGATTAAAGATTTTTTTTGGTTAAACAATGTCTAGAAAATATGGAAAGGATGTAAAGAGGAAAATAAAACTATCATAATCCTGACATCTTGACATAATTATTACTGTATTGGTATATTTGAAATTATCTAAGTTCTATACTTTGCTCTTTCACTGAAATTTCTGTCCTGAGCTTCTTTAAAAACTTCTCTAAAAACATGATCTTAGTGGCTGCAGGATGTTTTGTTGAAATATCATAAATTTATGTAACCATTACTTGACTTTAATCAATTAATGTTTCTTGTTTTATAAAAGCAGGACTTATTCACTGTGCCTTAGTAAACATATCTACATGAACATATGATCGCCATATTCACTTTGGGTGAAGGGACTGAAACGCCCATATATACTGGTGAAGACATTTTGACGTTCTCAGTTCAGTTCAGTCGCTCAGTCGTGTCCAACTCTTTGCCACCCCATGAATTGCAGCACGCCAGGCCTCCCTGTCCATCACCAACTCCCGGAGTTCACTCAGACTCACACCCATCAAGTCGGTGATGCCATCCAGCCATCTCATCCTCTGTCATCCCCTTCTCCTCCTGCCTCCAATCGCTCCGAGCATCAGGGTCTTTTCCAATGAGTCAGTTCTTCACATAAGGTGGCCAAAGTATTGGAGTTTCAGCTTTAGCATCAGTCCTTCCAATGAACACCCAGGACTGATCTCCTTTAGGATGGACTGGATGGTTCTCCTTGCAGTCCAAGGGACTCTCAAGAGTCTTCTCCAACACCACAGTTAAAAAGCATCAATTCTTTGGTGCTCAGCCTTCTTCACAGTCCAACTCTCACATCCATACAAGACTACCGGAAAAACCATAGCCTTGACTAGACGGACCTTAGTCGGCAAAGTAATGTTTCTGCTTTTGAATATGCTATCTAGGTTGGTCATAACTTTTCTTCCAAGGAGGAAGCGTCTTTTAATTTCATGGCTACAATCACCATCTGCAGTGATTTTGGAGACCCCAAAAATAAAGTCTGACACTGTTTCCACTGTTTCCCCATCTACTTCCCATGAAGTGATGTGCTTCACTGCAGAACTTAACAGGGAAGAGACTACCAAAACACCTCCTATTGGAAATATGAGAACTACCTAAGGTCAAATCTATCACACCGAATACTTTGAATCCTTCCCTGTTTTTTTAAATTATTATTTTCTAAATTATCCTCTCTAGTTATCATGGGGCAGTCATTTTGGACAATGTGAGTTTATAACCTGGCCACAGTCCATAGTTCCAGATATGGGTACCAACTCAAAACTGGACCAGGTAACATCTTGTTCTAAGACTGTACTCAAGCTGAGAGAGTGTCATCACTTTGAGATGGCAGAGTGATAATCAGAGCTGTAAGATAAGCTGCTTCAGGGCTGCTGGTGGCCATATTTACTGCCATATGGACTAGAGAAGAAGAGAAGGCAGTAGAGAGAGCTTCAAAGTGAGGCTGAGTGAGTAAACAAGAGAGAGGAAAGAAACAGGCATCCAGGGGTCAGTAGCAATGAGCTGTGAGAAATGAGGGAAATTAAGTAACTGGCGTTTAAATAACTGACTTGAGCTGCTCCACAGACGTTGGCTCTCATGAGAGCACTAAGGATCCATATTACAAAAGTTCCCTCCTTCCACGTTTATTTGGCTCAAATTGGCTTTCTGTTGCTTGAAATAAAAGTCATCCTCTCTCTTAAAACTCTGTCCTTTTCCTTGGAGAAATTCTCATCTAGATCCTTCTGTTATTGTTTGATGTGAGTTTTTTAAACTTGGTTTTAATTTTTTAGTTCTAGAGGAGGAGCTTAGGAAATAAATGAAAGAAGACTTCAAGGGAAGTAAAACGTGCCTTTAGAGAAGAGATATGAGGTTAATGAAACTTCAAAAATGGAAGTGTTGCCCATGAACCTACTTACCTAGAGAACGCTGTGTTTGCCAGTTTAGCCCAGAAAATTCTTCAAGCCCCTGAAGCACACTGGGGCCTTGGAGTTGTACCTCCTCACGAGAAGTGGTTTCATATTCTTGTGAAGTTCTGTAAGTATACTGTCTAGAATCATTTGGCTCACTGCAATCCAGACTCTCGACAATTCTGCTGAAAGAATACTATGATGTGGTGAATATATACACTGTGTGAGTCCCTGTCCTAAGTGAGCTTAAGGTTGCAAAGAAACTTAAAATCAACTTGCGCTCAGAAAGAGTATATTCTGTTGTTAATATAGAACAGCAGTTGTGCGCATGTGTGTACCCCCACTTGTGCTGTGGGGAGATACTTCTGATGGTACTTTACAGTTCTTTCTTATTTTTTCCTTACAACTCTTCTCGGCCTAATGAGAGAAAACTGGTGCTCATGTAAGTTAAGAAATATGCACAGTTGTGAGGTTAGGATTGGACTCAGTTCTTTGCATCCTTGAAGCCCATGCTCTTTGCACTGTCAGTTACTTTCACTGCCTCATGCTGCTTCCTTGCATCTAGTTAGGAAATAAAATATATGCACATGACACCATGATCAGGACAGAAGACAGGAACCCCATGCTCAGAACCAGAGTAGGAGATGCAGAAAAGCAGTATTCCAGTGATCCAGAGTAGAGTGAATTCCCTGAAATAGGGTAGTTTGGGCTCCCTTTATGTATGAGGTAAGGCTTGAGTTAGCTCATAAAGAAGGACATAGGCTTAGACGCTAGAGAAAAATATGCAGAGCTCTCTTAGGTAATGGAGGTTGCTGGAAATGTGATGAAACAGTGGCTCCCAGGAATTGTGTCCGTCTCGCAGTTAATTATTTATGGGTTTACTCAGGGCAGGGCCACTTTTGTGGGGTCAACAAAGTCAACTGCTGATGGACTTACTTAAAGATCTGCCCCAGTAGCCTGGGAGATAGGGCAGGCTGGTGAGANGATCCAGAGTAGAGTGAATTCCCTGAAATAGGGTAGTTTGGGCTCCCTTTATGTATGAGGTAAGGCTTGATTTAGCCCATTAAGAAGGACGTAGGCTTAGACGCTAGAGAAAAGTATGCAGAGCTCTCTTAGGTAATGGAGGTTGCTGGAAATGTGATGAGACAGTGGCTCCCGGGAATTGTGTCCGTCTCGCAGTTAATTATTTATGGGTTTACTCAGGGCAGGGTCAACAGTCACTTTTGTGGGGTCAACAAAGTCAACTGCTGATGGATTTACTTAAAGATCTGCCCCAGTAGCCTGGGAGATAGGGCAGGCTGGTGAGACCCACACAAACCTTCAGTTCTTATCTGCAAAGCTAATTAGACTCTTCACAGTGAATTAAAATTTTCATCTCCCTATGCACCCTGAACCGAACTGATACATCCTACTTCATATTAGAGAAGTGAGAGTATTTAAATAATTGCCATTTTAAGATCTTGGAGTACTTCAGGACTAAAGCTCACTGCATGTTTTCAGTCCTTGCTTTGCTCCTAAGAACACTACAAAGATTCAATTTATTAAGATCTTCATCAAATACTTAGCCTTGAAGAAATGGTAGATTTTCACTGAAAACAACAGAAGGAAATATTGTAGAGAAAGCTTGCTACTTTAATTGTAGATCTCGCTGGGTGTGTGTGTGTGCAATACTCAGTCACTTCAGTCATTTCTGACTGTGACCCTATCAACTGTAGCCCACCAGGCTCCTCTGTCCATGGAATTCTCCAGGCAAGAATACTGGAGTGCGTTGCCTTTTCCTCCTCCAGGGGATCTTCCTGACCAGGGATTGAACCCACATCTCTTAGGTCTCCTGCATTGGCAAGTGGGTTCTTTACCACTAGTGCTACCTGGGAAGCCCTCTCAGTAGGTATATATGGCATAAACTCCTCTGTAATTACTGTTCTAGGATGAACTATTATATATATCAAGGTGGACCTAAGCAGGGGAACTGTGCTCTGAATAGACTCATACTTTCCCCCCTTTGAGACACAGAATAATTTGAGAAATTTTAAAATAAAATCTTTGTGTTAATTAACAATGACCTAAATGTTAGGTCTCTGGGCAATCAAAACACATGGAATTTATTTTATAGAGAAATATGTTGAGGCTCTGCATAAAGTATGTGGTTCAGTTCAGTTCAGTTCAGTCGCTCAGTTGTGTCTGACTCTTTGCGACCCTACGAATAGCAGCACGCCAGGCCTCCCTGTCCATCACCAACTCCTGGAGTTCACGCAAACTTATGTCCATCGAGTTGGTGATGCCATCCAGCCATCACATCCTCTGTCATCCCCTTCTCCTCCTTCCCCCAATCCCTCCCAGCATCAGAGTCTTTTCCAATGGGTCAACTCTTCACATGAGGTGGCCAAAGTACTGGAGCTTCAGCTTTAGCATCATTCCTTCCAAAGAACACCCAGGGCTTATCCTCTTTAGAATGGACTGGTTGGATCTCCTTGCAGTCCAAGGGACTCTCAAGAGTCTTCTCCAACACCACAGTTCAAAAGCATCAATTCTTTGGTGCTCAGCTTTCTT
>SJYA01000209.1:1747850-1757910 GCA_006410615.1 Neotragus moschatus
TGTCATCTGCATATCTGAGGTTATTGATATTTTTCCCGGCAATCTTGACTCTAGCTTGTGCTTCTTCTAGCCCAACGTTTCTCATGATGTATTCTGCATATAAGTTAAATAAGCAAGGTGACAATATACAGCCTTGATGTACTCCTTTTCCTATTTGGAACCAGTCTGTTGTTCCATGTCCAGTTCTAACTGTTGCCTTCTGACCTACATATAGGTTTCTCAAGAGGCAGATGGTAATCAAACATTAAACCATTGGTGTAAAACCAACAGCATAAGGCATGGATATTCACCTTCTTGGTTTTGGATTGCATGAAGCCTGGGATATAGCAGGAGCTCATCAAATGTTAGTCTCCTCAGGTATATGTTCTGTGCACTACACATTTGCCAATTAATCATCAGCTGTCTTATGCCTTTGTTTATCTTGTTTTATTGTGTTTTGTTGAAGCAGTATTGTGAAGTGGTTAATATATGCCTGCTTAGAATTCTGACTTTCTCTTTTATGTGCTGTGTGATTTATATAAACTTTCTACATCCCATTTCTCTTATTTTTTCAGCTTTATTGAGATATTACTGATACATANCTAAATCGCTTCAGTTGTGTCCAGCTCTTTGTGAAGATGTGTATAAGAGACAGCTATAGTCACCATTCCATATATTAGATCTTCAGAATTTATTTGTCTTATAGCTGGAAGTTTGTACAGTTTGGCCAACAGCTTCTCATTTCCCCCACCCTCTAGCCTCTGGCAACCACCATTCTACTCTGTGTGAATTTGGTACTTTTATATTCCATGTATCAATGAGAACATACACTATTTGTATTTCTCTCTCTGACCTCTCACTTAGCTTAATACCCTGAAAGTCCATCCATATTGTTGCAAAAGGCAGGATTTCTTTATTTTTTTTGTGTGGCTGAATAACATTCCATTATGTGTGTGTGTGTATATATATATGTATATATACACACACACACATATATGTATACTGCATTTTCTTTATTCGTTCATCTGTCAGTAGACACTTAGATTGTTTTCTTGTCTTGGCTGTTGTGAATAATGCTGCTCTTTGATACAGAGATTTTATTTCCTTTGGACGTATGCCAAGAAATGAGCTTGCTGGATCATACAGTAGTTCTATTTTTCATTTTTTAAGGAATATCTATTCTATTTTCTACTGTAGCTGCTATAATGTACATTCCCACAAACAGTGCACAAGAGTTCCTCAACCTCCACATTTTTGCCAATACTTGTAATCGCTTGTTTTTCTGATAGCAGCCATTCTAACAGTTGTGGACTGATATTTCATTATGGTTTTGATTTGCATTTCCCTGGTTATCAGTGATGTTGAGCATCTGTTCACAGACCTATTGGCAATGCACATGTATATTTTGGAAAAATGTCTATTCAAATTCTCTGCCCATTTTTATATCAGGTTGTTTTTTGAGTTGTATGAGTATGTATTATGTTTACATGTATATGTAACATGTATATCATATAAACTTTAAGTTGCACATGGTAAGTGGAACATGTATATTTGGAGATTTTTCATGTCCAACTCTTTGCAAACCCATGGACTATAAAGTTCATGGAATTCTCCAGGCCAGAATACTGGAGTGGGTAGCCATTCCCTTCTCCAGTGGATCTTCCTGACATAGGAATCCAACTGGAGTCTTCTGCATTGCAAGCAGATTCTTTGCCAGCTGAGCTACCAGGGAAGCCCCAATATATATTTTAAGATGTGCTGGTAAATGTATGTTTGGAGATTTTTTATTTGCATGAATATAAACTCCTGTCTGAGGAGTTTATGATAGATCTCTTTCAAACATGAATCCAGTGGGACTTCATGGTAAGTCAGCACTGTAATCACAGGTTAATATAATAATTTTAGACTTTAGAGTTCTCTTATTTCTGGTCTCATTTGTTTTCACCTGTTTTCGCTGGCATCTACTGCTAATGTACACTACTTGGTTATGTTAGTGTTAATTCGTACTGGTAGCTCCTGAAGACTGGGAGCCCGGTTAGTATCAAAATCACAACATCCACATCAGATCAATGTCCATAATGCCTTACAGAGATGACAAAACCCTCATGAACCCCTACATTCAAGAGCATATTCACTCAACTCTTGTGGTGGTAGGAAAATCATGATCCGCCTGAGGCTCCCTGTGAAGCTAGTACAGACTCACTGGTCGCAGAACCCTATGTGACCATCTATGCTGTGCTACCATAGGAAATTAAATAGGACGTGGTGTCATTTTGGCACTGCAGATCTATTCTGTACCGTGCATGGTGCTATGAGGAATTCCATGGAGCTTGGGTCCTCTAGGAGTTCCAGATTCTCTATCCTATGCTGTGGTGTTATGAGCGACTCTGTAGGATGTAGGATCCAGCAGGCCACACTACTGTATTTTCTGTATTCCTGTCATATCATGCCGCCGCTGCTGCTAAATCGCTTCAGTTGTGTCCAGCTCTTTGTGACCCCATGCACTGCAGCCTGCCAGGCTCCTCTGTCCATGGGATTCTCCAGCAAGAATACTGGAATGGGTTTTGCCCTACCCTCCTCCAGGGGATCATCCTGACCCAGGGATTGAACGTGCATCTCTTATGTCTCCTGCATTGGCAGGTGGGTTCTTTATCACCAGTGCCACCTGGGAAGTATGTCATATCATGCAGGTAATGGAGCTTTGAGGCTTTCCACTCCCATATATCAGGCCTGAGTGTGTCTTTTTAAATATGCTATGTTGAACTCTCTTCTGTTGTTAACTGACTCACCATATCTACCCAGCTTAGAGTTTTTTTTCTCAGTGGTGGATATTTGGGTGACAAAGAGTAGGAGTGAGGTGAGGGAGTGATTTCCTTCCCAAGGGTGCTTGTTGTTTAGTCGCCAAATCATGTCTGACGTTTTGTGACTCGATGGACTGCAGCACGCTGTAGCTGTCCAGATTTATTTGTGGAGGGAAGCATATGCTGATTGCAGAAACAGCTCCACCCCTACTGACACTGCTTGCACATTGTATTACATATTGGTTAATCTCTCACTGTAATACTGATTATGTATAGTAAATTAACATTCAATCATTTTGAAAAAATATTTACTGAGTGTGTACTATATGCTAAGCCCTGTTCTAGGAGTAGGTAAAATACCAAAATGGTCTTCCTTGGTAGCTCAGCTGCTAAAGAATCTGCCTGCAATGCAGGAGACCCCAATGTGATTGCTGGGTTGGCAAGATCCACTGGAGACGGGATAGACTACTCATTCCAGTATTCCAGGGCTTCCTTGGTGGCTCAGCTGGTAAAGAATCCGCCTATGATGTGGGAGACCTGGCTTCGATCCCTGGGTTGGGAGGATCCCCTGGAGAAGGGTATGGTTACCCACTCCAGTATTCTGGCCTGTAGAATTCCATGCACTATATAGTCCATGGGCTTACAGAGAGTCAGACATGACTGACTTTCACTTTCAAGATAACAAAATAAGCATTGCTTATGCCATCTTGAATTTAGTCTGGAAAGAGATCTGTTGTATTATGGTGG
Organism: Neotragus moschatus; assembly: GCA_006410615.1. Classification (NCBI taxonomy): domain Eukaryota; kingdom Metazoa; phylum Chordata; class Mammalia; order Artiodactyla; family Bovidae; genus Neotragus; species Neotragus moschatus. Next base: position 1,751,378 of record SJYA01000209.1, read on the forward strand.
AGCAAATGATATAATAGATTATACCATGGAAACACATGGTATAAGGATGGGATGATTAGATAGCATCACTGACTATGAATTTGAACTAATTCCAGGAGTTATAGTGAATGAAGAGGAGCCTGGTGTGCTGTAGTCCATGGGTTGTGAAGAGTTGGTAACAACTTAGGGACTGAACAATAATGGAAATACAAGGGAAGAAAGGACTGTTTAGGGATGTCAATAAAGGCTTCACAGATTTTGTCCCTAAGTCTTAAAATACATAAAAGGTATTTACAGGGGGTTTGTGGTGCAGAGATTAAAGCATCTGCCTGCAATGTGGGAGACCTGGGTTCGATCCCTGGGTCGGGACGATCCCCTGGAGAAGGAAATGGCAACCCACTCTAGTATTCTTTCCTGGAGAGTCCCATGGATGGAGGAGCTTGGTGGGCTACAGTCCACAGGTCGCAAAGAGTCAGACACGACTGAGCGACTTCACTTTCTCTCACTTTGAAGGTTTTTAGGGTTGAGCAAGGAAAAAGAGCTGACCACAAGGTGGCGGTAGTATAGACAAGGTCTGAGTAGTAGGGCAAAGCTTGGACACGTTTGCATTGGTGTAGTTGCTCACAGGAAGAGTCCATAAAGCAGGGGTTAGTAGTGGGAATGCTGGAATAGTAATCAGTATTCAAAGGGAGAGGGCCTTTCTAACCACAGTAAGGAGTTTTAGCTAAGTATGTGGACCCAGCCTCCTGTTGGCCATACAAAGGAAGTATATACAAACATACATGCATGGATTCCTCTTGTGCAAAGAGTGAACACGTCAAATATGGTTTGTTGTACGGGAAATTACCTTGATGCAAAAGTAACCTCCAAGTATATTACCAGGCAGGATATCCTAGGAGTCATAGAAAAGGAATCATAGAAAACAACAGAAAAGGTCAAAAACGAATTTACCATGCTTAAATCATGATTATTGGCTTATTGAATAAATTTAAAATGGTGAGAAGCAAGGATAAGAATGGCATAGGTTAACACATTTAGAATAAGGTGAAAATGGATGGAAGGACCATACTGCCTGTATTCGGGGATATCCAATGTTCATTTTTTCCCCTTTCTNTCCCAGGCTTGGGAAGATATACTGGAGAAGGGAACGGCAGCCCACTCCAGTGTTCTTGCCTGGAGAATTCCATGGACAGAGGAGCCAGCAGGCTACAGTCCATGGGGTTGTGAAGAGTTAGACAATGACTGAGCGACTAACACTTTCACTTTCACTAGCCATCTAGAGCTTCATTTGTCTTGTTGGCTCTCAATTGTTGCCTGACACGAATTTCCTTCTGTTACAGAAATTTGCATCTTTTTTTTTTTTTAAACTAAAACTTCAAGTTCGTTTCTTTTCCTTTGCTTGAGGAAAGTACTACTGGCTCTGAACCCATGAACAGCCATTCAGGCTGAGTGGAACTTCTCTTTTATTTTCTTATTTGTTTTGTGGCCTGAAAGAGTAAGAAGAATTCAGAACATTACCTACTAATAGCAAAGAAAATTTTGTTTTACTTATAAAGCCAGTAAACCCGAGACCCCACATACTGTGAGATATCTTTTATTTATTTTTGATTGACACAGCATTTAGAAACATATAGACACACACATACATGCATGCATTTGCACACACATATTATTGTGCAATATGGATAACTGACAGGAGTTCTATGTGTTGTGTGTAGGTTGTTTTGCTGTATTTTAAGAATTAGATTAAGAAAGCAAAATTTCTTAGCAGTAACATCATCAGTTTTCTATCTCCATCCATAAAAATGCTTGACTTTCAAGGAAGTCAAGTCCAGTAATACTAGAAATTACACAGTAATTCCCATGCAGAATGTGTCACACTCATCTTCTTAGTTGTTCAAAGACCTTCCCATGTTCAGATCTAGAGTCTACTCTAAGAATGTTGAAAATTTGTCCCCAAACGAATATAGCTTATCCACTTACTAAACTTTTCTCAGAAAGTACTTCACCACCTCCTATTTTTCCAAATAAAGATATGCATTGGGCATTACAAAAATGAATAAAGCAACTTGAAGATCTTACATTCTAGTAGGGAAGTTGGCAAGAAATAAGACGTAAGTAATTATAATGATGTGATCTGCTCTACTCTAGGTTTAAGTCCAGCGTTTTGAAGCAAAGACTCTGAAGGAGCTGTGGAAGTCTTTCCTGCCTCATTTTTAGCACCTCATACAAGGCCTCNCATTACAAAAATGAATAAAGCAACTTGAAGATCTTACATTCTAGTAGGGAAGTTGGCAAGAAATAAGACGTAAGTAATTATAATGATGTGATCTGCTCTACTCTAGGTTTAAGTCCAGCGTTTTGAAGCAAAGACTCTGAAGGAGCTGTGGAAGTCTTTCCTGCCTCATTTTTAGCACCTCATACAAGGCCTCACAGAAGAAGATGAAAGCGATTCATTGCAGCTGCGGTTCTGTGAGGAGAGGCATCTGAATGCTGGTCTCGGGGAGAATTTTCTGGTAAGTTCTGAGGAATGGCTTCTATCTGCTCAGAATCTATGGAATATAAAAGGTAAGGCAGGTTATTCATTCAGCAAACATCTATTGTGTGACTATTGCGAGCTTGGCATCATTCCTATTCTTGAGATAGCTCAATGAACAAAATAAATCTCTTCCTTCACAGAATTTGTGAAGGAGACAGACAGTGAGCAATGAATGTAATAAGTAAATGAGAAAGTATGTTGGAAGGTCAAGTAGTTACTCCTTCTACACCTCTTGGGGATTAGGTAGTTTCTCAGGAGATTTCATAATAACTGGAGTTCCTTTCAATTGCCTTGTTCTGTTACACTGTACTTTCTTTGAATCAGCAGGTCACAGAGAGCAGACACTGTGGTGCTCCAGTTATATCTGGGTTGTGCATTTTGTAACGCTTGCTTGCTTATGTGTGTTTTCCTCCTAACCAGTTTCAAGCTCCTCGATGGAAGAAACTATTTTTGTTTTTATATTTCTGGAACCCTTTACAATGAATGCTGAGTACAAACTTGGTGATAATACGCAATGAGTCTTGTCGGATGATTGGGCGTATAGGAATAGTTAGTAAGGGTAGACGAGCTAGGATGTGAAATGGTGGGGAGGAAAGAACGTATGGAGAACTCGAGGGACAACAAGTAATGAAATGGAGATAGAACTCCAACTCAAAAACTTCTTGATGTTCCTGTGTTGTATTGGGTTGGCCCAAAAGTTTGTTTGTTCATAACGTCTTAGGGGAAAACCCAAACAAACATTTGCGCCAACCCAATAGAAAGGAGAACAACTGAAGTAACTTTCCTTTTAAGTGGGAGAAATTAAGAATGAAACAGGAAGCTATCCACTTAATAGCACAGTGACCCCCATCACTCACAGTTCATTGTTCTCTCCATGAAGAGCCAGCCTTGTCAATTTATCTATCATTGTACAGAATTAATGACGTTCAATTTGTGCACAAGATTTGGAGTTTTTTTTAGAAGTTGTGTCTTATAGGACAGGTTTTACATGAAGGAATCTGTGCCTTTGAAGCCCTTGAAAGAAAACCTTAGGCTTTGCTTGCAATCCACATCACCCATGCATGGGTTTGATAAAGTCTGTCTTGTGGGGAGATGCTCTTACTGTCATGGTGGTGTCCTGAGGCTTTGATCAAATACATGCTTCTCACTTCTGCCACGTTATTTGTTTAACTTTGCAAGGGTTATTTAGCATCAAGAATGTTTAACTAATTTCAGGGGTGGTAGGGAACAATTCTTGTTTTCCTTGAGCACCTTGGGGTTCTGCAGAATGGAGGTGCTGCCGAAAGGGACATTATTATTATAACAAGTGAGGATATGGAGGGATACAAGTGGAACTGCATATTGCTATGATGAAAAGATAGTTAGTGAAACATCTGGAGCCTGGGCAATTCATCTAGCGATGATTACAGAGGCTGCAAGGCAACGCGGTGTATTATCCAGGGTCCTGGAGGACGACTAAATGAAAACAGCAGCACTTCCATGTAAGAAGGAGGAGGAAGTGAGAGAACTTGTTATGCAAGACAAATAGTGAGAGGAACCCAAGCAAATGGCACAACAAAAACGTTGCTCTGCTCTTGAATGAAGTATTAAAAATGCAAAAGGCTGGGAGCGCCTATTTTCTTTCACCGCAGCTTCAGTTTGAATACATCTGGGACTTTTCCCCAAGCACCTGCTCCTTCCCGCCTTCCCCGCTGCCCTCCCCTCTGGGGGAAGAAAAGGCCCAAACAAACCATGGGGCACTTTGACTGGAAACAATTCCAACAATCAGATAGGAATAAATGGGATAGCAGAGTGAGGTCCTCTGTGAACATGTGAGAGAGCTAACGTGGTAATTTGGAGACAGCAGAAATGATGGGGTTTGTGGGTAGAATAAAGAGAAAGTAGAGTTTATAAGGAGAGTACACAGAAGCTTGTGTCAATGTGAAAGTTTTCCTGGTGAGATGATTTTGGGAGATCAGCTAGAGATGACCTAGACTTCCCATGGATGGAGGAGCCTGGTAGGCTGCAGTCCATGGGGTTGCTAAGAGTCAGACATGACTGAGCGACTTCCTTTTCACTTTTCACTTTCGTGCATTGGAGAAGGAAATGGCAACCCACTCCAGTGTTCTTGCCTGGAGAATCCCAGGGATGGGGGAGCCTGGTGGGCTGCTGTCTATGGGGTCCCACAGAGTCGGACACGACTGAAGCGACTTAGCAGCAGCAGCAGCAGGCATTCTCAAGGTCTCCTGTCTCTGTGAGCTAGGGGTGGAGGTGGAGTGGAGGATCAAACTGTGTTTGCCTTGTTGTTCAGTTGCTCAGTCGTGTCTGACTCTTCGCGACCCCGCAGACTGTAGCATGCCAGGCTTTCCTGGGTTTGCCTTAAGTACCAGCTATTACTGACTGACCACATATCCTGCATAATCACAAGAGGCCTGGTTCTGCCTTGAAAATTACTGAAAATTGCCGGGGAGCCCTGCCATGGTCCATGAATCTATACTGGATATTGTTGACTCTCTTTTCAGGTGCCTGCTTGTCCATGGATCCCTTCCAGCCTTGTTATCTGTTGCTTTCACCTTGTTTTAATGCTTTACTGAAGAAATGAGGGCAACACAAGTGCCACAATGCTAGGTGTCACTTTTCTTAGTCCATTTGCTATCCTCCTCCATAGGAGAGCCCCTGTTGGCAGGCAGACTTCTCAGACAGGAGCCTGACACCATTCTGTCTCCTGACTTTCCCTGGTCCCACTTCTCTAAATCCAAACTGGTTTCCCCTCTCCAACGCCTCTGGAGAGAGCCAAACTCAATTAATATCATAATATCCCTTGAGCAATGGATTCTGACTGCAGTGAAGCCAGATATTTTCTAGGTTAAAAAGAATATTTAACTTCTCATTATGAACCTTCTACATTTGGAATAAGTCTACTAGCTCAGGCAGTCCTCCCAGTTATAGGTAGGTTGTTGTCTTTCAGGCTTCCCTTGTGGCTCAGATGGTAAAGAATCCACCTGCAATGTGGGAGACCTGGGTTTGATCCCTGGGTTGGGAAGATCCCCTGGAGAAGGGAAAGGCTACCCATTCTAGTATTCTGGCCTGGAGAATGCCATGGACTGTATAGTCTGTGGGGTTACAAAGAGTCAGACACGACTGATTCACTGGTTGACCATGAAGGCTCATTCATATTCGTCAAGCTTTCCAGAGTAATATATATTTCAGAATCCACTCTAGATTGCCAAAACCCTCTTTCTCGCAGTCCAGCTCTCACAATGCTGAGTTTCAGTTACTGCTTCCTGAGACTGGAAGGAGTGATTTCATTTTAAGAGCCAGTTTATTCAGTTTGTGACTCTAATAGTTCTGTTGTCAGGACTATGGTTGTGTGGTGATGGTTACTAGGACTTTAGAATACTGCCACACAGGCAGTTCTTGCTTCCATCTCATTCCTTTGCAGCAGACTGTAAAGCCAGGGAACTCAAGGCATCTGTTTATGGAATTCAGAGGCTGGACTCTGCTGGACAGTGAAAAGCTCACTGAATATTTCTCCTGTGACTGTGCTGTGACAACTGTGTGGCTTTCAATGTTAGGTTTCCTTAAGACTTTTCTAATGCCTGTACTTTAGGACTATATTGTTAAGCAATATTTCATTTGTTCCAATCTCTTGACATATTCTGCAGAGATGACCACAGATTATGTGCAATGAGATTCTCGGGTTCTGCTGTCTTACATTTTATAGTAAGAGAATCTTGTGAAACTTGTGGAAAAAAAAAAGCTTCGGAAGTTGATTAATAGATCATTAATTTCTGGCTTCCCAGTGAAGTTAAAAGTGTTCAGATGGTGACAATAAATGGTTGTATGAGAAATTGTAATTGTAATTGTACTTTTAGATACCTGTGATAATGTTGGGTATTGTAGAAAGAATTTTCATTATTATTTGAAAAACATTGGATTAACTCACTGTAGTGCATGTTATTGCATAACATGTATTTAACATTTGTTAGGGCCCCCTTGTGGCTCAGCTGGTAAAGAATCTGCCTGCAATGTGGGA
>SJYA01000209.1:1758203-1878542 GCA_006410615.1 Neotragus moschatus
GGATCAAACTGTGTTTGCCTTGTTGTTCAGTTGCTCAGTCGTGTCTGACTCTTCACGACCCCGCAGACTGTAGCATGCCAGGCTTTCCTGGGTTTGCCTTAAGTACCAGCTATTACTGACTGACCACATATCCTGCATAATCACAAGAGGCCTGGTTCTGCCTTGAAAATTACTGAAAATTGCCGGGGAGCCCTGACATGGTCCATGAATCTATACTGGATATTGTTGACTCTCTTTTCAGGTGCCTGCTTGTCCATGGATCCCTTCCAGCCTTGTTATCTGTTGCTTTCACCTTATTTTAGTGCTTTACTGAAGAAATGAGGGCAACACAAGTGCCACAATGCTAGGTGTCACTTTTCTTAGTCCATCTGCTGTCCTCCTCCATAGGAGAGCCCCTGTTGGCAGGCAGACTTCTCAGACAAGAGCCTGACACCATTCTGTCTCCTGACTTTCCCTGGTCCCACTTCTCTAAATACAAACTGGTTTCCCCTCTCCAACGCCTCTGGAGAGAGCCAAACTCAATTAATATCATAATCTCCCTTGAGCAATGGATTCTGACTGCAGTGAAGCCAGATATTTTCTAGGTTAAAAAGAATATTTAACTTCTCATTATGAACCTTCTACATTTGGAATAAGTCTACTAGCTCAGGCAGTCCTCCCAATTATAGGTAGGTTGTTGTCTTTCAGGCTTCCCTTGTGGCTCAGATGGTAAAGAATCCACCTGCAATGCGGGAGACCTGGGTTTGATCCCTGGGTTGGGAAGATCCCCTGGAGAAGGGAAAGGCTACCCATTCTAGTATTCTGGCCTGGAGAATGCCATGGACTGTATAGTCTGTGGGGTTACAAAGAGTCAGACACGACTGATTCACTGGTTGACCATGAAGGCTCATTCATCTTCGTCAAGCTTTCCAGAGTAATATATATTTCAGAATCCACTCTAGATCGCCAAAACCCTCTTTCTCGCAGTCCAGCTCTCACAATGCTGAGTTTCAGTTACTGCTTCCTGAGACTGGAAGGAGTGATTTCATTTTAAGAGCCAGTTTATTCAGTTTGTGACTCTAATAGTTCTGTTGTCAGGACTATGGTTGTGTGGTGATGGTTACTAGGACTTTAGAATACTGCCACACAGGCAGTTCTTGCTTCCATCTCATTCCTTTGCAGCAGACTGTAAAGCCAGGGAACTCAAGGCATCTGTTTATGGAATTCAGAGGCTGGACTCTGCTGGACAGTGAAAAGCTCACTGAATATTTCTCCTGTGACTGTGCTGTGACAACTGTGTGGCTTTCAATGTTAGGTTTCCTTAAGACTTTTCTAATGCCTGTACTTTAGGACTATATTGTTAAGCAATATTTCATTTGTTCCAATCTCTTGACATATTCTGCAGAGATGACCACAGATTATGTGCAATGAGATTCTCGGGTTCTGCTGTCTTACATTTTATAGTAAGAGAATCTTGTGAAACTTGTGGAAAAAAAAAAGCTTCGGAAGTTGATTAATAGATCATTAATTTCTGGCTTCCCAGTGAAGTTAAAAGTGTTCAGATGGTGACAATAAATGGTTGTATGAGAAATTGTAATTGTAATTGTACTTTTAGATACCTGTGATAATGTTGGGTATTGTAGAAAGAATTTTCATTATTATTTGAAAAACATTGGATTAACTCACTGTAGTGCATGTTATTGCATAACATGTATTTAACATTTGTTAGGGCCCCCTTGTGGCTCAGCTGGTAAAGAATCTGCCTGCAATGTGGGAGACCTGGGTTCGATCCCTGGGCTGGGAAGATCCCCTGGAAAAGAGAGCATTTGTTATAAGATGAACGATGTGACAAAGGAGATAATTCCTTGCTTGATTCAGGAGAGTTGTTTTTCTTAAATAAAATAGGTAAATAAGGAATAGCTACATGGAAAACATAAGCGTTGGTTTAGTTTTATCTGCCAAGATTGACGAAAGTAATATGTATAGCATTAAGAACCACAATTTCATTTCTGAATGTGTAGTGGGTACCTTGCAGAGTGCCAAGCAATTTGCCTGTAGTTTCTTATTTAATCCTAGTAATGAATTTTAGAGATATGGGAGCAAGGGCTATAGTAAACTCCTGCTTCATGGGGATCACTGCCTACTTTTCTCTGGTATCCTTTTCATGCTTTCAGAATTTGTTGCTATAGTTAACAGTTACAATTTAATGAATGTTTAGCATTTATTGGATAAATAAGTAATCGGAGAAATGGCTTCTGATTGTTCAAGTGTAAATGGAGGGGTAGTGTTTTTAAGACAAACTTTACTTGAAATTTGTATTTGAATTAAGCTTAAGCTTTGGGCCTCCTGGCAATCAAAATTAAGAGAAGGATAGTGAATGGTGAAAGTCTATTACTGCTTCTTTTTTTTGAGCAATTAGTGTATGCTAAGCTGTGTATTAATAAACTTAAACCCTAATATAATATTATTATATGTTGATTACTCAGTATGTGCTAACATTTTCCTCAGTGTATTATATGTAAGGCAGACAGATAAAATATGGGATGTCCTGTTAAATTTAAATTTCACATGGAAAATGAACACTTTTAGTATACGTATGTAATTTTTTTTCCCTGGAATTCAAATTAAATTGGGCATCCTGTCATTTTCTAAATCTGGCAACCCTAGTCATATGTATTGTTTTAGTTCTGTTCAGGCTGCTCTAAAAAAATACCCTAGACATAGACTTACGTCTATGATACTATAAATGGTGGCTTATAAATAACAGAAATTTATTTCTTATGGTTCTGGAGACTGAGGAATTCAAGGTCAAGGTGCCAACAGATTCAGCGTCTGGTGAGGGCCTGCTTCCTGGTTTGTTCTGTGTTCTCACACAGTGGAAGTCTCCTTTATGAGGACACTAATCCTATCCGTGAACGCTCCACTTTCATGACCTAGTTACTTCCCAAAATCACCACCTAATACTCTCACGTTAGGGGTTATGCTTTCAACATTTTGGGAGAGGGACACAAACATTCAGTCCATAGCAATTAACTTAATAATACAACAGTCCTGTGAAAGTTAAAGTTCTTCAGTCATGTCCGACGCTTTGCAACACCATGGACTATACAGTCCAAGGGATTCTCCAGGCCAGAACACTAGAGTGGGTAGCCAGTCCCTTCTCCAGAGGAATATTCCTGGCCCAGGAATCAAACTGGGGTCTCCTGCATTGCAGGTGAATTCTTTACCCAAGAGACACATTTTATAAATGGCAGCATTGAGACTTGAAAGGGTGTGTAGCTTGCCCAAGGCTCCACAACGAGTCAGTATGAACCAGGCTTAACATCCAGGCAGATGGGTCTCAGAGAGCGTCTTTAACTACAGTGCTATCTCCCATATCTACCCCTATGGTGTAGGTATAATTATCTCCATTTTATACATCGGATGTTCGAGTTAGTGAAGTAAAGGAAGCCTGTTTCAAAGCCTGTAAGAGAAGCAGAGCTGTGACACAAACCCAGGGATGCCTGTCTCCAGATTCAGTGATTAAAAAAAAAAAAATTATTTGGCTGTGCTGGGTCTTCACTGCTGCACATAGGCTTTCTCTAGTTGAGGTGAGCAGGGCTGCTCTCTAGCTGTAGTGTACAGGCTTTTCATTGCAGTGGTTTCTCTTGTTGCAGACAACAAGCTCCAGGGTGTGACGGCTCTAGTAGTTACAATACGTGGGCTCAGTCGTTGCAGCTTGTGAGCTGTAGTACATGGGCTTAGTCCTTGATGGCACATGGACTTAGTTGCTCTCAAAGTCATGGCATGTAGGATCTTCCTGGATCAAGCATCAAACCTGTGGCTTCTGCATTGGCAGGTGGATTCTTTACCACTGAGCCACCAGGGAAGTCCCCAGAGTCAGTGATTTTAATCTCTGTTTTTAAGGATAAAATAAAGTAACTGGAATTTTGAAGTTTAGGGACTAATGAGGTTTTTGAGATACTAATATTTTCTTCCAGAATGATGTGAGACATAGGATAATGAAAATAAAAAAGCCTAAGAAGGCCTAATGCTGTTTAGCATCAACAAATTATCTATGGTGTTACTGAGATTCCTTTTATAGCAGAGACTTATTTCACTATTTATAATAGCATAAGTATTGGCATTAGAATATTTCTATAGCTAGCGGGTCTGAACTGTAGAGAAGTTGATTCATCTTTCAGCATCTTACCTTCTGCCCATGTCAACTCACAGGCTTTATTCAACACTCACAGTATAGAGTGGAGNTTGCTTCTTTTTGGTTTACTGCAGTTTTAATTACTGAGGGAAGGAAACCACGAGGTGAAAAGGAAAAAAAAAAACAAAACCAATGACTCACAGAATTCTTAAAGAGTCAAGGTGATTTGAAACAAATATTTTTGTAAGATGGTTAAAACAAGGAAACTGTGAGGAAGTGTACACTATTTTACACTTCTCTAAATTATGGTTTTCAAAAATTTCCAATGGGCATCAATATACTTTTAGATATTCTGTCAGATTAATTTTTTTAACAACTGCTTTAAAAAAATTTTGTTTATCTGCTCAGAATTAAAAGAGCTATTATACTTTGTTATAAACTGTGGAGCTGCTTTACTGAAGATCTATTATTTCAACTTTGTCTCNTTATGGTTTTCAAAAATTTCCAATGGGCATCAATATACTTTTAGATATTCTGTCAGATTAATTTTTTTAACAACTGCTTTAAAAAAATTTTGTTTATCTGCTCAGAATTAAAAGAGCTATTATACTTTGTTATAAACTGTGGAGCTGCTTTACTGAAGATCTATTATTTCAACTTTGTCTCTTCAATGTACAGTTAAACTAGGCTCTAGAATCAAATAAGTTCCTTCTGCATCTACACAGTTATTTCTTTCAGGAGCAAAATTTCCATTGTTCATGAATCTTTAGTTTAGAATGGATTACTTTTCCCTTGGATATCTTTTCAGGGTATTGTTTTTATTAAAATTTGCCATTTTTCTTTTATGGAGCAGCTCACTAGATAATACACACTGCTCATACATCCAGAGCTTTCACATACCTTAATTCCTTCCTCTGAAATATAAACAGAGACCAAGGATCACCAATACTGTAAAATCCTCCAATATGAAGGAAAGTGACCCCAAAACAAATATACAGGCTAAAGGAATGCAGATTGATGAGAGGAGATGAAGAGAGCAGATGAAAATGCTGAAACAATTAGAATTCACATCCTCCAGGAGATGAAAGAAATTCCTGTACTCATTAAAAAAAAAAGAATCAAACTTGAGGAAAAAGGAAGAAGACCAGGGGAAAACAACATGGGTTAGAATGGTTGGTGTCAAGGAAGAAATGAGTCTCAAGTTTCATCACCCTTTGGGGGTGAGCATTCCATAATGCAGGAACAGTATAATTGAAGGTGTGGAATCAGGAATAAGGCAGTGTGTGTCTCAAAGACAGAGCAGTCACTCGGATTGAGATTACGCTGAGAGTAAGGATACATGCTGAGCAGTGTGGGGAATAAGAATAGATAAGTAAGACGAAGCTATGTTGATGAAGGCTTTGACATTAGGATTTTGGATTTAGTTCTATAAGCAATAGGTACACACTGAAGCTGGGTCTGCATGTGAGATTGGGAGCTGGGCCACTGAACTGCAGTTTCCATAAGCTTCTTCAAGTTAGTAGTGGGGTGGAGAGATACGAATCAGAAGGAAAGATTAAAGCTTATAGGAAATACCCAAAAGTTAAGCGATGTTATTGTAAAACAAAAATTGCATCTATTACAATTTTTTTAAAGAAACGGAAAGCATTATTTGCCTCCAAATTTTCTTGATTGATTATAACTAAAACCCTGAGTTATTTTGTTAAACAGCATTTCCAAAACATCATGACAATAATTATTGCAAGATCACTGATGAGTATTATCTTTCGAAAAAGCTCTCTATACACTATGGAGCTGGTTATAATTCTGCCACTGCTTAGGGAAAAAAATAAAACAGCGCTTTTGCACTTCACTTACATAGAGAAGCATTAGAACTTAGTGGTCAATGTTCAAATTCAAGATAAGCCATGTTAGAGAAGTCATTTAATGTTCTTAACCTCAGTTTCCTTATCTGTAAAATGGGTATAGTGATAATTAGGAAAATACCTGTCACATAATGAATGTTAATTGTTACTATGCTGTGAGGTCAATGTTATGTTTATAGATTCATTGATTAGAATATTGGCTGCTAATTTATATTAGAATACTTCCATTTATTGTAGTGGTAAGGGAAGAGTTAAAAGATGCTGTAAGTAATAAGTAATGAACAATGGGAAATTTAATCAAAGTCACCATTTAAGGACAAAGCACCATTCCTTGGTTTTATTCCTAGTATTATTAACAGTAATAAAGTGTTGGTTTCTATAGAACCAGGACTTGGAAACAAAGCCAAGTGACATATGTATATATTTATTTAATGGTGGGAGACCCAGCACATTTGGCGACGGGCACAGTGTTCCACTCAGTGGGATGAAATGCATGCCTCACGCCAGCTTCTTTAGAGGGACTGTTATTCATCACAGCTGTAATGTTCCCTTCAGAGAGCTCCCACCAGAATGGAAAAGGCACACTGGCAATTTATATACAAAAGCCAACCCACGTTTGGCTTTGAAAATTCACTGGGAAAACTGTATGCAGTCTGTTAGTTATTCATGGACATGCTCTGGTTTCTGATGGAAGTGCTGTGGTTTCGTTTGTTATCATCACAGTAAAATTAGAAAGCAGCAAAGAAAAATTAAAGGACTGGCAGGTAGACATATTCTAGCTGACAAATCATTATGTGTAAGTTTTCATGGTTCAGCTGCCATGTAAAAATAGTCGTAATTCACACAGCCCTGTGTTTGGAGTATGCAAACTGGCCTTTGCCCTGATTGTCGGCCCTGCCCCCACCTTCCTTTGGCAAAATTATAGAGTCGTCCTCTGCCCTGGGACACTCAGCATGTCCTGCAGAGCTAAGGGTTTGGGACGCAGGAACACCCGGCCCTCCTCACCAGTGCCATTCATGTAAACTGTACTGAAACATCTTTTAACATCTAATGAAACAATGTAACTGAAAATATAAACTTGCAAAATGCTGGGGAGTTCAATCTTGATTGAAAGGGAATATCATCTCCAGTTAACCTTTCAACTGAAATAGTTTCCCTGCCCCTTAATTAGATAAGTGTATAAGTCTAGACACCAAAATTTTTCCTTAAATAACATTCTCTCACATCCACAGAGGAATGCTATGTGGTTCTAAAAGCACATTCACATCTACCATCACAACTGATCTTCACAANTTGAAAGGGAATATCATCTCCAGTTAACCTTTCAACTGAAATAGTTTCCCTGCCCCTTAATTAGATAAGTGTATAAGTCTAGACACCAAAATTTTTCCTTAAATAACATTCTCTCACATCCACAGAGGAATGCTATGTGGTTCTAAAAGCACATTCACATCTACCATCACAACTGATCTTCACAAGAAATGTGAGAGATAAGCATCACAACACCCATTTTATAGCTGCAAATATCAAAATCCAAGAGAGTGAACCGCTTTGTCCCAAATTTCACAACTAGGAGAGGCAGAAGTGGGGTTTGAATCCAGCACCCGGTAAAGGGTCCAACATTTACGCCACTTTCTTGAAATGTGTTTTGGAAGGGAAGTAGGACTTTGTTTCCTATTTAATGATGAATTATTCCTATTAACAATTTAATGATGAATTAAATATTTGTTTAAATGATAAAAATACAAATACAGTTTCTTTTAGTCCCAGCCAGAAAAGCAGGCATCCCTGGTGGCTCAGACAGTAAAGAATCTGCCTGCAACCTAAGAGACTTGGGTTCGATCCTTGAATCGGGAAGATGCCCTGGAAGAGGAAATAGCTAGCCTCTCCAGTATTCTTCCCTGGAAAATTCCAAGGACAAAGAAGCCTGGCGGGCTACAATCCATGGGGCTGCAGAGAGTTGAAGATGACTGAGCAATAACACTTTCACTTTCAGAAAAGCAAAAATAATACTGTAATGCTTGGGTATGGAACATGTAAGAAATGTGATCTGTCATTCTGTTGGTTGATTATTTGTCCATGGGATCAGTTCTGTGCTCATTTTACTTCAACCAATCCAGAACTGGGCAACCACTATGTAGCAAGCAATCTGTTAGACACTGAAGACACAAAGGGTCAAGTTTCAGCCTTTGGCTCAGAAGTCCTTTTTGGAGACAGACAAGCAAACAGGTAATAATACCTCACAGTATTCTAAATGCTGTGACAGAGCGGTGCATACAGGCTGCTAGGGGAGCCCAGGGGGAAGGGTTGGGTATGTCAATTAAGGAAGATTTTCTGCAGAAGGAAATATCTCAGATTAGTTTTGAAGGATGAATAGGAGTTTTCCAAGCAAAGAAGAGGGGGAAGAAATAGCAGGAATGTTCAGAGACATGGAGACAGAAGACAACAGGAATAAATACAGTTTCTGCTGAGGGACACAGNAAAACCCATTTTTCTGAGTGAATGTTTACATTGTGAAATGATCTTCCTTCTAAGAAAACTCAGGGCTTTCCCATGCAAGTGTCCTAGGCAGAAACAAGCCAACAAATTAATTTCCACTTATCTATAAATAACTATTTTCCTCATCAGTGGTATAGACATTTAAAAAGAGAATATTTATACTTTGCCGTTGGTTGAGGACCTGCTATGTATTCAATATTGGGATGAAGATAGAATACATGGGGCCTCTGTTCAGCTCAGTGGTGCTGGGTGGAGTCAGTTACAGGAAATGAGACTTTGAGAGATGGGCCGCGGGTACAGTGGGGACCATTTGTGCCTCCTCACAGGTTGCAGTGCAGGTTTGGGTCTCAGAAGTGCAATTTTGAAATCTCATTCAGAAGTATCTTTGGTTTCTCTTCCTAGATAAGCACACTGCATGACTCCTTGTTTTCACTGTTTATCTCTGAAAATCACTCCAGCTTTCTAACTCCAGAAATTACTTTCAGAAGGAAATGGAACTTTCCCATGTTGTTGGTGAGAGATGTCAAAACGAAATGCTGCTTGAAAGGGCAGATCTGAAATGCTATTTCATTAAAGGGCCTGGTATATTTTAAAACAATACTCAAACTATTTGGAAATTATCTTAAGGCACTTCTAAAAGCATGAAAATTCCTTTTGCTGAAAAGAAAAAAATCAACTTACAGTTTGCATGTCACAAAACTCAGGATCCAGGCATACAAGGCACATCGTTCAGGTGGGATCTGTTGGTCTATAATGCCTTCTCCTGGATTTGATTTTCAACTTTTTTTATGGAAAAATTCAAACACACATAAAAGTGGAAAGAATAATCTACTGATCTGGTCCCCCAGATCAACAATTATTAATTCATTTATAAATCTTGTTTCATCTCCTCCCTACACACTCCCAGATCATGAAGCTAACACCAGACTTCATATCATTTCATCTGTAAATATATTAAAGGTCCTCTTTTTTTTCTCACAAAACCAACTATCATATCATTTAAAATTGACAATAACTCCTGAATATCATCACCTGGTCACTTCAAATTTCTGACTGTCTCATTAAAAATTGCTTGACAGTATCATTGTAACAATCTGGACCCAGGCAAGCTCTCCATACTATCACTGGTGACTAAGTCTCTTGTCTCATCTTTCTGTACCTAGAGATCTCCCCCAGCTCTTTTTCTGTGTCATCTTTCTGTAGAAAACCCAGGTTACTTGTCCTGGAGGGTGTCCCCAGTCTGGATTTTGCTGGTCACTTCACATGTTATCCTTTATTGAGTTCCCCTTTCTTCCTTGATTCCAGCCTGGGGTCAGAATCTGCTGCTGCTGCTGTTTGTTGGCCAGTTTTGTTTGGTGGAAGCATTTCATCTGTGGTGGTGGCTAGTCCACCTGCGGGCCACAGGTCTGGCTGTTTCCTTCTGTGATGATGACCATGGATAATAACGACCATCCGGCTCCATGACTTGATAAAGGTTGCACAGGCAGAGCTCAGATATAACAGGTTAGCTTCCAGACCATCTTGATAAAGCAAGTCTCATGAACTTTCTGGTTTTCCAGTGCATATAAGAGTTATGTTTACACACACTGTAGTCTATTGAGTGTGCAATAGCATTATGAACTTCGGGGCTTATAAGAAAATTCCACCTTTATTTTTA
Source organism: Neotragus moschatus (assembly GCA_006410615.1). Lineage (NCBI taxonomy): Eukaryota > Metazoa > Chordata > Mammalia > Artiodactyla > Bovidae > Neotragus > Neotragus moschatus. The sequence continues at coordinate 1,768,342 of SJYA01000209.1, forward strand.
CTGCCTTCATTTGTTTAAATATCATGAATAAATCTTCATGGGATTTGTAACCCTTGAAAAGTCTACTGGGAAAGAGTAAAAGCCTACATCCCCTAAAAAAAAAAGAGAATACTTAGAAGGTAAGGTACAGTAAAAAGAAATTCAACATTTTGTCTTTTGTTTTCATTGCAGTTTGTTCTGGGATGAGTTCATTTTCATTTAATCTGCTCAGATTTGTAGATTTTTCCTATATTTGAGAGTTCATGTCTTTCAAGAATTATAGGAAGTCCTAAGTTATTCTCTCTTTGAATATTATCTTCCCCATTTTTTTCTTTTCTGTTCTTCCCCATTTGTTGGATCATCTCAAAATATTAGCACATATTTTGTACAAAGTGCTAGATAGTTGGTAGCGATGATAATGATGATGATTACTTTAGAAGTGTCTATATATTAGAGGGAAAAGATCAAGAACTTTGAGGTTACATTGACCTTGATTTAAATATAATAGCTTTGTGATGTTGGCTGTGTTACTTAGCCTCTTTTAACTGCAGTATCCTTGAAGTGAAGTAAGTCAGAAAGAAAAACACCAATATAGTATATTAACACATATATATGGAATTTAGAAAGATGGTAATGATGACCCTATATGTGAGACAGCAAAAGAGACACAGATGTAAGGAACAGACTTTTGGACTCTGTGGGAGAAGGTGAGGGTGGGATGATCTGAGAGACAAGCATTGAAACATGTATATTATCATATGTGAAATAGATCGCCAGTCCAGATTCAATGCATGAGACAGGGCGCTCAGGGCCAGTGCACGGCGATGACCCTGAGGGATGGGAAGGGAGATGGGAAGGGGGTTCAGGATAGGGGACACATGTGCACCCATAGCTGATTCATGTGAATGTATGGCAAAAACCACTACAATGTTGTAAAGTAATTAGCCTCCAATTAAAATGAATACATTAATTTACAAAAAATAACAATAAAATAAAATAGCACTTAACTCCCAGAGCTTTAAATGATCTGATAATTAGTGAGTTCTCAGTAAACATTCATTCCATTTCTTTACCAGAATTGTTTTTAAAACATCAAGCCACACTAATTCTTTGTTGTTGTTGTTCAGTTGATAAGTTGTGTCTGACTCTGTGACCCAATGGACTGCAGCATGCCAGGCTCCCTTGTCCTTCACTGTCTCCTAGAGTTTACTTGGATTCAGGTCCAATGAGTTGGTCATGCTTTCTAATCATCTCGTTCTCTACCATTCCCTTCTCCTTTTGCCTTGAATCTTCCCCAGCAGCATGATCTTTTCCAATGAATCAGCTCTTCACATAGTTGGCCAAAGTGTTGGGGCTTCAGCATCAGTCCTTCCAATGACTCTGATTCTCAGGAGGAAGAAATAAGCATGTTTTGGTCTTAGAAGGCTATTTGGTCTTAGAGGCTGTTTAAGAATATGCAGGATTCAGTTTTGGGGGATTTTAAGCATGGGCTATGGTAGGAACAAAGGTTTTGAGTAGGGAAATATAATGAGTGAGCAGAGCCATTTGACTGACGGGAAGGGGTCATGTAGATGCACAATGGGAGTTACAATTAGAAAAGAAAGATGGGACCAGATGAAGGATCATTAGCCTATTATGGCAGGAGGGTGGGCTTTATCCTGTAAGTGCACTGAAGATTTTTGAGAAGGGAGAAGTAGGATTATATTCCAGAAAGTCAATGTAATGGCATACACACACACACACACACACACACACACACACACACTATAACAGAAAGATAAAGCAGTTATTTCCATGGCTTAGGAATAAGATACAAAGAATTTGGATTAGTATATTGGCAATGGTACTAAAATGGAGGAGATTAAGGCCAAATACACAGGTAGGTAGAAGAGAATTTGGTGACTGAATGGGAAGGTGAAGCAAAAGGAAAAAAAAATTAAAGAGAATCCAAGATATTGAGTCAGGTTGTAAATCAAGCAGAATGGAAGGTTTGAGTTTAGGAGTGGGCAACAGATTTAAAGTGTGTGAACTATGTGATGGACGCTGATTGGGTCTAGGTAGCTTTGTCGGTTATCTGGACATATTTGCAGATTCTCAAACCATATATTCTGTCTGCCCTCCCTCATATCCTTTCCTCTACTCTTTGCTAGCTGGTTTGTGCTTATTTCTTAAAACTCAATTTAGAAGCCATGATAAAATCTTTTATGCACCTGTTTCCCAGCCAGTGCTAGATGTGCCTCTTGTGTTATTCAGTGAAGTCCTTATTAAAGCTCCACAAGAGTACTCACCACCTATATTAGAATTATCTGTTGCCTTTTTCCCTCAGCAGAAGGGGAATGCCCTAGTACCAAGCAGAGTGCGTATATGGCCTATAGAAGGCAGTTAATAAATTGCTTATTGAATGGTGAATTATTTAAGTAGAAATATCCAGCAAACTGTCAAGAATATGAGCAGTCAGGGACTTATTTTTCCTCTTCCTTCTGAATTCATAGTGGATATAAACATAGGGCTCTATATTTGAATATTTGTTCTGAAGTGTCAATTTTTCTGATTGCTTCTTTGACTTAAAACGAGGCCTGCAATTTTGGCAGCCCTTCTGAAAAAGATTCTGTGCTTAATCAAAACTTGTTTGAACAATTGTCTGGATGGAGGGCATTTCAATTCTTTTCCTTTGCTTTCTACCTCCAGGAATCAATGGGGCAGCAAGAGAGCCGCTTTTCTTGGATTCTCACTGCTCCTTGAGGTACAAACCAATTTTCAGACTTCAACATATCCCAGCAAATAATTGTTTGGTGCGGAAATAAAGCTCTTTATTGCAGCAATAGTGATGGGATACCAGTAGGACAATAAAAAATGAAGTCTTAACGCATCTGATGTGAGTGCATCAAGCTGGCAGGATTCCTGGAGGTAGTGAACGGAGCCTGGGCAGAACTGCCTGTAGGTCCAAGTGCTATCATAAATGATTTCCATAAATAGTGCGTCTTTGCTGTCCTGTGTGCTGTGCTGGAAAAAAAAAAAAAAGGGAAGAGGCTGCTATTCCTAGAGGGAAATGGACTTCTTTTTATGTTGCTAACAAAGAGAAGCCCGGTGGCAGTGCACACTGTGGCATTTGCTTTGGATTTTAAAGACGTGTAGCTCTACCTTGTTGGAAAAATTGAAAATCTATACGGCAATTGCCTGGGACACACGTGAGGCAAGTTATCCTAGCTCATTAATGATGTGACCAAGAAAAAAGAAAACCTCCTCGCCGCCATCTAGGCAAAACAATATATTGGCCAAAGGGCAACGTCGCGAAATAAACAAATGGTTTGGGAGCCAGGAGACTGAAATAAAACAGAATATGGGCTTTAGAAATAGACTTGGATGGTGACACCTGTGTTCTGGTTTTCTTACTTAACAGTGATGAACAGTACCGCTCTTTCCATGGGATCGTGAGGGTTAAGCCAGAAATTATGTCCAACAGAGAATATATTTTTGGCAAAAATGGCATATTTCTCAATACCTACTGAAGTTTAGGGCTTCCCAGGTGGCACTACTGGTAAAGAACCTGCTTGCCAATGCAGGAAACATAAGAGATGTGGGTTTTACCCCTAGATCAGGAAGGTCCCCGGGAGGAGAGCATGGCAACCCACTCCAATTTTCTTGCCTGAAGAATCCCTTGGACAGAGGCGCCTGACAGGCTACAGTGCAGAGGCTACACTCAAAGAATCAGACATGACTGAAGTAACTTAGCACACAGGAGTTTAAGCAGGATACTTGGAGGTGAAGGTGTCAAAAACAATAAAAGGTGTAAGTCTCTTTGTTTTAACAGAAATGACTAGTGTGACCCGAGTGTGTGTGTTCCTTGCAAGCAGGAAAACAAATTTGAAAACTGCAGTGGTAGCAGCCTGAGTCTTTTGTACTCTGCCTCTCCCCAGCCTAGACTCTGCGTGTGTGTGCGTGCTCGTGCACACGTGCATGCGAGCACATGCTCCATCTCTATCCCATAATACTTCATTGAAAGAGACGGGGGAGTGATGATTTGAAAGTCTGTAGAACTTGTCAACCTAAGAGGAAATCAGCAACTTTCTGTACTTTTTGTGTCTGTGCTCCCTTTCCTCTAGACTTTAGGGAAATTTTTGAAAGAGATGGAACACCACCAAATCTGACAGGTGGAGCACAATCAAATCTGACAATCACAAAGAATACTTCAGCGATGGCTTGATGGTTTTAAGGAGAGCTGTGGTTTTTAACTAACCAGATTAGCGGAGTGTGTAAGTAAGTTCAAACTTAGTGTTAAAAAGTGAGATCAATAGGATATCTCTGGACACTATATGCAGACCAGGTGTCCATGAGTGTCTTATAGAAATGACTGGTGTATGGCTGGGAGGTCCAGGCAGCAGGTAGTAGTAAAATACTATAGAAAGAATTAGGGGTTTCCCAGCTGGCTCAGTGGTTAAAAAAAAAAATCTGCCAAACCAATGCAGAAGACCCAGGAAATGCGTGTTCGATCCCTGGGTCAGGAGGATCCCCTGCGCTAGGAAATGGCAACCCACTCCAGTATCCTTGCCTGGAAAATTCCATGGAAAAAGAGCCTGGTGGGTTATAGTCCAGGAGTTGCAAAGAGCTGGACATGATTGAGCACGCACACAGAAAGAATTAGAATCTAGAAATGGCAAAGGACAGCATATGAAGAGAACTAGAAGAAAGGGGCATTGAGATATTACAATTCAAAATTCAGCATTATGACTGGTACAAAATGACAGGACTGACAGGAAACAGAACCCTCCCTGCCATACAGAATGCTGGGGAGAGGCCTATCCAGGTACTGAGGCAGGGAATTAGGGAAAGGACAAATTTTGCAAACAAAGGCGGGGCCTCATAGTAACGCAAAGACATCAGTATTTAAGAGAAAAACAAATGTAAATAGTTTGACTCCTTAGTAGCTGATAATTTATTTATCATATCTGAGGCATATTTTCCTTATCTGTAAAATGGTAAATATTAACATCCACTTTGCAAGGCTTATAAAGATAAAATAAGTTCAAAATGCAAAAACATTTGTTATTGTTTATAGAACACAACAGGGCTTAAAATGGTAGCCATTGTGGCTGAATTTTGCTATTGAAAAAAATAGTGTTAAATCCTAGAATAAAGATGGTGGGCACTTTGTACTTCTCACTTGAATTTGGAGTAACATTCTCTGGAGAAGCTCCTTTGAACCAACAGGGTTAAAATTTCATAGTGTCTCCTCTGAAAGCAGGTTTTTCTGAGGCAGAGTGGGCGCTCCTCTGAAGCAGCCCTCTATTCTTCAAGATGAAAGAAGCATTGAATTCAGATAACACAGTCGGACATGTCTGTTTTTGATTGTTGATAAATATTTCATTTTACATTTTAAATTCATACAGGCCACAAAATCATTGAAGATGAAAAAGAATTCAATACTAGGCCATTCCTTTGCAGGATCGTTTCTCAGAACACACTTGTTCCCGTTTTGTTCAATTGAGAAGGAGGCACCTTGGCAGCTGCCCACTGACAACTCCTTCACAGCTGTGGGGAGTGCACTCTGTGGATGAGCTTCTTTCCCTTGGTCCCTGGATCTAAAATAGCTCCCCTCTCCTCTTGCAAGATGCACTATAAAACAAGCATTGCTTATCTAGCTATAGGCTGGGCTTTTTAATCTCAAAAATATCATCTTTGAGTTACCAGTGCTATGTGTCTCTGTGTCTCACATTCTAATAGAACCATGTGAAGCTGTTTTGTTATTTTTAAAAAAACATTTTATGGCAAAAAGTTGAAACATCTTGGAATTACTTACAGAGCAGAATTTTCGTGTACACGTGAAATGACATTCAATTTGAAAATTCGAAAGTTTTGAGAACTGAAAATGACTGAGAGCACACATGTTTGTAAGATTGTATTACTGTCCCCAGTGATGTCAGTTTCGGGAGAGCTAAGGCCTCTTCTCTCTAAATTTCAATTATATTATTAGCAGTAGGCCATCTTCACAATAATTGGTACACTCACTTTATCTAATGGAGTATTTTTCATCTAATTGACTGGAAACTTATCATACAAATGTCAAAGCCAGATTTTCCTATAATAACCTATTATCTCTGCAGTTCTGGCTCAGTGCACCCACAAGAAATGGCATAATAATCATCTTTGGGAGAGTGAAGGATAGCAACTTAATTTCCCTGCCTCTGATGAGAATGACAGCTCCTTCAAAAGGAGAAACTTTTAATGCATCCACTTGATTTCGCCACATTTGTCATTCACAAATCTGACTTCGTTTTGCTCTAAATGTGTGAGTGAATATTCTTGTTGAAAGACAGCATTTCAGAGACAGGAGGAAAGGTTAAAAACAAAGAACAGGATTAGGAGTGTATGCTCGGATGCTGCTTTTAGATTAGATGATTTTGGGGCAAATCGCTTCATCTCCCTGGTTCTTAAATACCAAATGAAAAGTTCAGCCTAGGATATTGTTTCAGAGACTTTGGTCATTTATGTACTCTTCTTCAAGGCCTTTTACACATTTATGTATTAGCCGTCCACTTTTGTACCTATGGTGTTTCATTGTGTCGAACAGTAAAACAACAAACCAACCAAAGAAAAAACAAGCAAAACACCCAACTACATATGGACATGTGTATATATTTATATATATATATGTATTTGAAAAATAAATCTAAAATAAGTAACAAACACATAAGAACTATCACTAGCAATAAATGGAACCCTAGAAATAAATAAATACCAATTTAAAGGAAGTATGCTTGTGGACCACCAGGGAAAAATTATGCTAGGAGCAATATTTCCATTATTATGCAGTTTACACCATTTAGGCAGTTTATAATATGGAGAAGGCAATGGCACCCCACTCCAGTACTCTTGCCTGGAGAATCCCATGGATGGAGGAGCCTGGTAGGCTGCGGTCCATGGGATCGCTGTGAGTTGGACACGACTGAGCGACTTCACTTTCCCTTTTCACTTTCCTGCACTGGAGAAGGAAATGGCAACCCACTCCAGTGTTCTTGCCTGGAGAATCCCAGGGACAGGGGAGCCTGGTGGGCTGCTGTCTATGGGGTCGCACAGAGTCGGACACGACTGAAGCGACTTAGCAGCAGCTGCAGCAGCCACTAACAGAAGAATGCGTACCCTAATTTGGGAAACATTGCCCTAGCTGATTTAGGGGGTCTTTTCCTGCTTCAGAAAGTCCATGATTAAATTATTTAAGACAATATGTTTCTGATGTACATTTCAGAAGAGCCACCCTGCCTCAGAAATCCTTCTAAATAATTTCCAAAGAAATGGAGTATTCCTAGTCAAAAGATGTGATGTGACAGACTATCTTGTTCTCCAGAGGAACCAATGGAAACACGGAGACTCATGGGAATGTCAGAGTGAGAGATGAAACAGAAAAATCCTATTTCCTCCCTCAAATTAAGATCAAGTTGTGAAGTATTATTTAAGATATGCTTTTAAAACTGGCACTGCCTTTATCCCTCTCACTGCTATGCACCAGGTCATGTAGCTATGCCTGTATGCAGAACACAATTTGCACATGGTCTAAAAAGATGCCAACATTTCTCTAATCTGAGAAAAGATGAGAATGTGGAAAAGGACCGTGATTATGTCTGGCTTCTCTGAGCCAAATAGATTTCTTGTCTTACTTCAGAAGAGCCTCTTCTAGGAAATAATCAGAGATAAAGTATAATAAACAAAGATGTATAAAGATGTTTACTGTTGTAATGTTTGTAATAGTGTGAAAAAAACACTTAAATACCAAGCATGCAGGTTATATGTAAACAAATCATAATACATAAATTTGGTGGAATATATGATCATTAAAATAGCATTTATGAAGATGTTAATAAAGTAGGGATAGGCATACGATATGCTGTAATATAGGGTAAAATCCTGTGATCAGAATTATGCAAACATCTTACTACAGCCTACAAATTGACTCCAGCTCTAGTCTCTGCCTAACTTTCTTGTCATAGGCGAGAAGATACCTCATGTAGCACATGGTTCTTCCGCTGTACTGAAATGCTGGTTATTCTCCAAACATAGCAAGTTCTCCTGAAAGTCCATGCTATTGACCATACTAGCTTTTTTTAAAAACAAGACTAATCTAAAAAAAAAAAAATTTAGATGGATATTGCATTAGAAGAAGAGGTAGAGTTGATAGTGAAAGGAAAACCAGGTTTCTCCCTGGAGATGAGAAAGTAGGGCCTCTTATTTCAAAATTGCTGAGTGACTTTGGTATAATTTCTTTATCATTTCTCTGCCTTGTCAATTTAATTGTAAGTGGAATTACAGTACAGCAAGTACTTTGATTAGGTCCCTAGCTTCTGGCTATTACTCTAATATTGTTTATTAAACTCAGAAAGAGAGGGGAAAAAAGCAGTAAAGTCTATTGATCTCCACTACTAGAAATAAAGAAGCTTGTGATGAAGAACAGAAAGATTGTCTTCAGGGCCAAATGAGAAATTTTCCCTTTCTTTCTCCTCTGCCTTCAACTGCAACTCATGACCCTTTCCTAATCCAACCCGTTGAATATAGAAATTATTTAAAACATGCCACAATTTAAAAAAAAACATATTTTCCCCCAGCTGTAGTGTAGTCAGTTGATTTTCAAACAATATCTTGATGATACTTTCCTTTAGGCCTTATAAATTTATTGAAGATCAAAACAATAAACGTGAAAGGAATTCTGGTAGGAATTTGCTGCTGCCCGTCAAGACTTAAAATAGAATGGACCTCTCTGGCATATTACAGAGTAGATGAATTGTCACAGGCCCCAGGTTCAGATGGTATCTGAATCCCTCACGAGGTTGCTCCAAGGAGAGAATGACATAGACTGTGTAGGACTCTAGAAACTACAAGGCACTACATAAATGTTGCATAGTTTTGTAAATCCAGAGTCAAGGTAGAAGGAAAGAGGTTTCTAGATCTACATTTCTATCACTTGGAATGATTTTATACTTATTAGGAAACTTTCTCTTGAGTGATCAACAATCAGATTAAGGAGCACTTTGGTCTGCTGTTTTGGAAATGATACTACCTTCCAGAATAATTGATATAAAAACACTTCAGTCAGTTCAGTTCAGTCACTTAGTTGTGTCTGACTCTTTGCAACCCCACGGACTGCAGCACGCCAGGCTTCCCTGTCCGTCACCAACTCTCAGAGCTTGCTCAAACTCATGTTCATCGAGCTGGTGACGCCATCCAACCATCTCATCCTCCGTCATCCCCTTCTCTTGCTTCAATCTTTCCAAGAATCAGAGTCTTTTCTAATAAGTCAGTTCTTTGCATCAGATGACCAAAGAGCATCCATACTTCCAATGAATATTCAGGATTGATTTCCTTTAGGATGGACTGGTTGGATCTCCTTGCAGTCCAAGGGACTCTCAAGAGTCTTCTCCAACACCACAGCTCAAAAGCATCAATTCTTCAGCTCTCAGCCTTCTTTATGGTTCAGCTCCACATCCATCCATGANGACCGAGGATGAGATGGCTGGATGGCATCACTGACTTGATGGGTGTGAGTCTGAGTGAACTCCGGGAGGCCTGGCGTGCTGCGATTCATGGAGTCACAAAGAGTCAGACTCAACTGAGCGACTGGACTGAGCGACTGAACTGAACTGAACTGATGGTATGCCTTGCCCCTCCCTTTGAGTGCTTGCATTAATAATGAGGCTTCAACGATCAACCTTAGCTCCTTTCTATAAATACTCTCAGTTGTATGTAGCTTGGGCCATACTCTGCCCTCTTCAGGTTTCAACCAACCCCAGCCTTCTCTCCGTGTGTGTCCTTTAGTCTGTATTTCAGCACCCAGGCCCTGCACACACTAACAGACTTTTGTCTTAGGCTGGGGAGTGCAGGAAGGTGGCATGGTCCCTTTGTTCTGGTCTCTCTCTGTTCTGTTTGCTGCAAGATGGCTGCTGCACTCTCCTCCAAGCCTCTGAAGCTCCCTTTCTGTTCCAGCTCATGTCCCTGCCAGTGAAGGGTCTTCCCAGGGCGAGGGAACCTCTCCTCTTTCCCAGCTCTTTCCCAGCATACAAGCTCCCATTCCAATTCCTTTTTTCTTTCTCTTTCATCCTAGCTGGGTATGTGGGAATCTTTATTGCAATTTGAGTTTTATACTATCATCTGCCAGTATTCACCATGTAATCTGTGAGAAGCATTCCACATGTAGATGTATTTTTGATGTATTTATGGGAGGAAGTGAGCTCCATATCCTCCTATTCTGCCATCTTGACCTGGCCCCTCAGAGCAAATCCCAAGATTTCTTTATGAAGTCAATTACACACAACTGAACTGGCAAAACTAAACATATCTCTGTGAATGTGGAGATATTGTGGTCTCCTTTTATAATAGCATATAAGTAAACACTTTAAAATTTAATAATAAACTCTTGGTTATTAGAATGGCAGTTTAATTTGACACAAGAAACTTCTTTTGAAATGCTTTTATTTGTTAGTTTCTATCATAGGATTTGTATGTGTAATCCCATTTATGCCTAGAAAAAGACTGAGAGAAGTGTTATATAGTTGAATGGCTAATATTATTGTTGATCTAGCTAGGCTATAGTACCCGTTATTTAGTCAAATACTTATCCAAATGCTGTTGTGATGGTATTTTGAACTTGTGATAAACAGCTGTAATAAATTGTCTTCAAGTAAAGGAGACTACCCTTGATAATGTAAGTGAGTCTTTTCCCATCTTTTGAAGGGGCTTAAGAGCAAAAATAGAAATTTCATGGTGAGGAAGTTTTGCCTCAAGACTGAAGCATTGGTGCCTGTCTCGGTTTTCAGTCTCCCAGACTCTCGTACAAATTTTGGGCTCAAGACTGACACATAAATGCCTGCTGGCCTACTCTGTGATTTTAAATTTGCCAGCCCCACTATCATGGGAGCCAATTCCTTAAAGTAATTCTGGTTATACATATACATGCAGTTATGATAAAAGATACCATATGTATATGTATATACATATATATATATATATCTATGTCTATATTTGCATCTATCCTATTGATTCTGTTTCTCTGGAGAACTCTGACTTTAACTCTTGTTAACTTTGAGTGTGGGATTGCGGGTATCATTTTTACTTTTTCTTTGCTATTAAGCACGTTGTCCTCAGTGAACACTGCTGTTTAAGTAAAAGAGCATAAACTTTGTTTGATAGCTCTCCAACCACTTAGAAACTGCTAAGAAATTCTGAAAATTAAATTCTAACAATAAAAGGACATGATTTCTGCAATAAGAAATTATAACTTTTGACTCTCCTAGAGAGGTTTTTGCTTGTTGGAACAACCCAAATTATGTATTTGAAGTTTAAAAAAAAAATTTATTGGTGTATAATTGCTTTGGGCTTTTCGGGTGGGCTAGTGGTAAAGAACCCACCTGCCAGGGCATGGGCAGAGACAGATGCAGTTTTGATCCCTGGATTGGGAAGATCTCCTGGAGGAGAGCATGGCAACCCCCTCCAGTATTCTTGCCTGAAGAATCCCATGGACAGAGGAGCCTGGTGGTCTATATAGTTCACGGGGTAGCAGATTCGGACACAACTGAAGTGACTTAGCATGCAGACATAATTGCTTTACAATGTTGTGTTGGTTTCTGCTGTACAGGGAAGTAAATCATACATATATATATATATATATATATATGAACACACACACGCACACACACGTCCCCTCTCCCTGGACCTCTCTTCCACCCTCCATCCCACCCCTCTTGGTGATCACAGAACTCTGAGCTGAGCTCCCTGTGCTATGCAGCTGCTTCTCGCCAACTCTCTGTTTTACACAGTAGTGGATAAACAGTGCCACTCTCCCAATCTGTCCCTGTGTCCACATGTCCATTTGCTCTGTCTGTGTCTCTATTCCTGCCCTGCAAACAGGCTCATCTGTACCATCTTTCTAGATTCTGCACATATATGTTAATATACGATATTTGTTTTTCTCTTCCTGACTTACTTCACTCTGTATGACAGACTCTAGGTCTGTCCACATCACTACAAATGACCCAGTTTTATTTCTTTTTATGGCTGAGTAATGTTTCATTGTATACATGTACCGCACCTTCTTTATCCATTCATCTGTCTATGGATATTTAAGTAGCTTTCATGTCCTGGCTATTTTAAATAGTGCTGCAGTGATTATTGGGAAACATGCTTCTTTGAAGCTTCCTTAAAAAACTAAAAAACACAAAAACAACAACAACAAAAAAAACAACCACCATATAACCAGCAATCCCACTACTTGGCATATACCTCGAGAAAACCATATCATATTTGGATTTTTAAACAAATCTTGATATTTTCCCCCTAAAACTTGTTTAAAAATGTTATGGAAATTGAGAATCAGAAATCTCTATGGCAAACTCTGTGACTATGGGTTCAAACTGGCATAGAGATAAAAAACAAAACCTCCAAAACCCACCAAAACAAAAAAAAAACCAAAAACAAATAAAATGTGTAGTATTCAAATAATATTACATAAATTATATTACCATATTGCTGGCTCATTTCCTTCACTTTTGAGGTTTTTAAACTAGCAGATGAGGAAATGTGTTAGACTTGTATCCTTTCACCAAGATTTGATGAGATTTCTTTTGATGACTGGAAAATATGGAGAACTCTGGGCTAGATATAACTTGAGCTTAAATGACAAAGTCTTGAACTGATGCAATTTTGTTTGTGGGGAGTGAAAGGGAAATGGATTTGAGATTTATCATAAAGACAAATATGTGTGTTAGTTGCTCAGTCTTGTCTGACTCTGCAACCCCAAGAACTGTAGCCTGCCAGGCTTCTCTGTTCATGGGCTTCTCCGTTCATGGGCTTCTCCAGGCAAGATTACTGGAGTGGATTGCCATTCCCTTTCTCCAGAGGATCTGCCTGACCCAGGGATCGAACCCTGGTCTCCTGCATTGCAGGTAGATTCTTTACCATTTGAGCTACAGGGAGAAAGATGAATTTCACATGATTTCTAGTTTGGAAATCTAGCTATATGTATATTCGATTCATTAAAACGGGGATACAGACACAGAAACACATGTTGGGGAAGAGGAGTTAGGGGTGACAATTTCAGATTAGGACATTCTGAACTTTAGGCACTTATCTGACACACAGATGAAGTTATTTGTTTGGCAATGAAAAATGTTTTCTATAGCTCAGGAAGTACCCAAATACCCATTTAATGGGTAACAGACACATTTAGGTCTAAATCGGCTCAAGCGGGTGTTGGTGGTGGCTGAGCCATGGGTCCAGGGCCAAGCCAGTGGTGAGCAACAGCGACAGCGAAGAGGAGCAGGAGGAGGACGGCTCAGGAAGTGGCAGCGAGGAAGACTGAGTCCCGACATTCAAGAATCTCAACCCCGAACCCCTCGTTCCAGAGCCGAGACGGTGTTAGCCCTTAGCAGTAATGGGTAGCAGCAGATGTAGTTTCAGACTTGGGATAAAAACTGTATAAACAAAAATCAAGGCTATAGTTTTCCTGTGGTCATGTATGGATGTGAGAGTTGGGCTGTGAAGAAGGCTGAGCGCTGAAGAATTGATGCTTTTGAACTGTGGTGTTGGAGAAGACTCTTGAGAGTCCCTTGGACTGCAAGGAGATCCAACCAGTCCATTCTGAAGGAGATCGGCCCTGGGATTTCTTTGGAAGGAATGATGCTAAAGCTGAAGCTCCAGTACTTTGGCCACCTCATGCGAAGAGTTGACTCACTGGAAAAGACTCTGATGCTGGGAGGGATTGGGGGCAGGAGGAGAAGGGGACGACTGAGGATGAGATGGCTGGATGGCATCACCGACTCGATACACTTGAGCTTGGGTGAACTCTGGGAGTTGGTGATGGACAGGGAGGCCTGGCGTGCTGCGATTCATGGTGTCACAAAGAGTCGGACACGACTGAGTGACTGAACTGAACTGAAGTGTCGAGAATTTTAGTTGTAGTAAAGAAAAAGGGACTATTAGGTATCTCAGAGATAAAATGTATTGAGGAATAGTTTCAATATGGGAGAGAATGGATATGCTGCTGCTGCTAAGTTGCTTCAGTTGTGTCCGACTCTGTGCCACCCCAGAGACGGCAGCCCACCAGGCCCCCCGCTTCCCTGGGATTCTCCAGGCAAGAACACTGGAGTGGGTTGCCATTTCCTTCTCCAAAGCATGAAAGTGAAAAGTGAAAGTGAAGTCGCTCAGTCGTGTCTGACTCCGCGACCCCACGGACTGCAGCCCACCAGGCTCCTCCATCCATGGGATTCTCCAGGCAAGAGTACTGGAGTGGGGCGCAGTGCTGATAGATAGGAATATGTTGAAGCTGTATAGAGGGTGTAATAAAAGAGAACATAATAGGAGAAAACTGTGTCAGAGGGCATCATGAAAAGAATACTTGAGGGGATGATATTCAGAGCACTTGATTAATGTAAATAAATATCTTAGAGGGCTTCTTCCTCTAAGACATGAATAAGTAAGGGATAAGTACAGATGCTGCGGAGCGAGGAGTTAAGCATCAAGCCAGTGATTCATTTCTACCCTGGTCTGCCTTTGCTTTTACCATTATGTTAACATGTACAAGTCTGGATATAGAATACGAAGCAGTGACTGAGACCAGTCTCTAATATCCACAGAAAGGGAAGTTTACTGATGATGCTTCTCTCTACAAAGCCCATTTCCAACATTTCTAAGGCTAGTATTTCCACAGAGGAGAGGTCAGACTTCAAAAATCAGTGATTGCTGCTGCTCTGGGATGTGATGGGCTGAGCTTAGCTTTTAACATGTCTTTCTTTTGGTTGTGTCATCCTATGAAAGGATGCTGCCCTTTCTGTAAGCTTTGATCACAGATCCTGAATTTTTGGTATTCTCTTAACTGATGTTTCCCATACCTGTCTATGCTGAGTCATCTGAAGACATGTTAAAAATACAGCTTCTTAGGTCTCTCCTCTGGAAATTCTGATTCAGTATCTCTACTAGAGCAGGAATGATAATCTGTATTTTCAACAAGGACTGCAGATGACTCTCTAGATTAGCAGTTCCCAGTGGTGGCTTCTAATTAGCATCATCTCGAGAGTGATCACATATAAAAATCCTGAAGTCCTAGCCCATACATATTGATTAAGAATTGCTGAAAAAGGAGCTTGTGAAATATGTATTTTCAGTTCCCCCAAAGGACTGTTGAGTGTGGCCAGTCTTCAGATAAGGAAGAACATTTGATTTAGGCCTGTAGGAATGGTGGCCCCATTAAATATAGGAAGAACAGTGAAATCTTCAGAAAAAACCAAGACGAAATCCTCCTGAACTGATGTCATTGATAAAAATTCAGTTTGACTGAGACTGTGATATCTCTAGAGCAGGATTTCTCAACCTCAGAACTATTGACATTTGAGGGTGGATGATTCTTTGCTGTGGGAAGCTTCCCTGTGCCTCGTAGAATGTTTATCAGCATCTCTGGCTTCTACCCACAAGATGCCAATATTATCGCCTCACACTTACCACAACTAAAAAGTATCTCTACACACGGCCATATCCCCGGGGATACAATCACACTCAGTTAATACCACTGTTCTAGAGAAAGGTTAGAGCACTGATTGTAATTTAATCAAACTTTGAAAAGCTTTATAGTATCAATAAAAAGGGCTCCTGTAATGACCTGGTCTTTTATACTGTGGCCTCTCTGGATGTCCCAGGATATGGTATATACTCTCAAGCTTGATATTTGTGGGATATGTGTGCTTCCAAATACAGAAAAGGTGGGATATTGTTTCTTGAATTTAAGATATCTGTAGGTTAGATATCATAGGACTTTGGCCTGGACATTGTGATTTAGACCAATTTATCATGATTTTCTAAAAAGACAAAACCTTGATAATAGGGTAATACTTCTAATTTGCAAAAACCTTGAATATTTGGATAGCTGATATAGGCATGGTCTTTACATCTGTCTTCACAGATATAGAGTATTTTCTATCAGAAAAAGCATTAAGTATTGTACTTGGAGGTATTTTTTAAAATTAGATAACTCCCAATTATAATAAAATATATGATTGATAGAATAGTAGTATTTAAGAAAGATTCAGTAATTTGCTTATTTTATCTTTTCTTTCTTGTTTTTTTTTTTTTTTTGGAGATTTTACCACAAAGGGTAAATTCTTAGTTAAGGATTGTTATTTACATGAACTTAAATAATAGAGATCATTTTTAATTTGAAGAGACTTTCTAAGACATCCTCAGTTTTGATAATTCACCCGAAAGTGCCACAGAACTCACTGAAAATTATTATAGTCATAATTATGGCTTATGAGATGGAAAGGATCTAGTCAAGGGTGGAGACCCATACAGCAGAGTCTGGGTAGGTTCCAGATGGGAAGCCTCTTTTGTCCTCTGGGTATGTTACCCTCCTTGCATTGATATGCGACATAAGCGCATAGTACTGCCACCCAAGGAATCTCATCCAAGTTTCAGTGTTCTGGTTTTCATCTGGGGCTCACTGCTGCTGCTGCTGCTAAGTCGCTTCAGTCGTGTCTGACTGTGCAACCCCATAGGTGGCAGCCTACCAGGCTCTGCTATCCCTGGGATTGCCATTTCCTTCTCTAAAGCATGAAAGTGAAAAGTGAAAGTGCTGTCGCTCAGTCATGTCTGACTCTTAGCAACCCCATGGACTGCAGCCTACCAGGCTCCTCCGTCCATGGGATTTTCCAGGCAAGAGTACTGGAGTGGGGTGCTATTAACTGACTGATTGATTGCCCATATGTTTGATTGCAGATGCTAGGTTGCAGATGCCATATGACCCAACTATCACACCTTAAAACATGGCTGGCCTTTCTAGCATAGCCAGCCCCTCCCCTAAACAAAGATACCCCTATCAGGTATGTCATAGATTGTGTTCCAAAAGTTGAATGCAAAGTCAAATCTGTTTTTGGGCAAAGCCAAATTTTTTGCTACACATAGTTGGGCAATGGAAACTTAAATAGGCTGAGTTGGACGCCAGTCAGTTCAGTTCAGTCACTCAGTCGTGTCCGACTCTTTGCGACCCCATGAATTGCAGCACGCCAGGCCTNGTAAACGTGAAAGGAATTCTGGTAGGAATTTGCTGCAGCCCGTCAAGACTTAAAATAGAATGGACCTCTCTGGCATATTACAGAGTAGATGAACTGTCACAGGCCCCAGGTTCAGATGGTATCTGAATCCCTCACGAGGTTGCTCCAAAGAGAGAATGACATAGACTGTGTAGGACTCTAGAAACTATAAGGCACTACATAAATGTTGCATAGTTTTGTAAATCCAGAGTCAAGGTAGAAGGAAAGAGGTTTCTAGATCTACATTTCTATCACTTGGAATGATTTTATACTTATTAGGAAACTTTCTCTTGAGTGATCAACAATCAGATTAAGGAGCACTTTGGTCTGCTGTTTTGGAAATGATACTACCTTCCAGAATAATTGATATAAAAACACTTCAGTCAGTTCAGTTCAGTCACTTAGTTGTGTCTGACTCTTTGCAACCCCACGGACTGCAGCACGCCAGGCTTCCCTGTCCGTCACCAACTCTCAGAGCTTGCTCAAACTCATGTTCATCGAGCTGGTGACGCCATCCAACCATCTCATCCTCCGTCATCCCCTTCTCTTGCTTCAATCTTTCCAAGAATCAGAGTCTTTTCTAATAAGTCAGTTCTTTGCATCAGATGACCAAAGAGCATCCATACTTCCAATGAATATTCAGGATTGATTTCCTTTAGGATGGACTGGTTGGATCTCCTTGCAGTCCAAGGGACTCTCAAGAGTCTTCTCCAACACCACAGCTCAAAAGCATCAATTCTTCAGCTCTCAGCCTTCTTTATGGTTCAGCTCCACATCCATCCATGACTAACGGAAAAACCATAGTTTTGACTATATGGACCTTTGTTGGAAAAGTAATTTCTCTACTAACAGTAGACAGTTAAATACTGAGAAATTCAACCCAGTTTTCAATGTCAAGGGTGGAGGAACAGTTTTGTCCAGCTGTAAATTTGGGTTGAAAAATCATAGGCAAAACTGTTGTTACAAAGAAATAAAAATCTGATTTCCCATTCACCATAATTTCTGTGTAACTAGGAAGGTTGTCTGGTTCAAAAATATCTCTTCTTTGCTCCTGGAGTACAGTAGTCCTCAAACAGGAGACAAAGCCTATCGTTCTGCAGTTAAATGAATAACTTCATCTTCCCTGCACTTGCAGGCTTCCAGGGACTGTTACTTTTTACTATAGTAAATAGCTATTTACTATTTGTACCATCATTTGTGCCATTACTTATCCTTAACCTTTCTAGATTTTTGCCTCTTCAAGGTCAGAAAACCATATTTGTTTTCATCTTTCATTTCTAACAATTCTTATTTTAGCAGATGCTTGAATCAAACCAAGGTCTCTTGCGTTGCAAGTGCATTCCTTACCACCTGAGCTACCAGAGAAGTCCTATCTGTTGAAAGAATGAATAAATGATTAAAATGCAATGAGCCATAAAAATAGGACAGTTGACTTATACTTCCTCACATTATTACACATTATTGATATCAGATTCTAAGAAAAGAGCTTTTTGAGTGGTAACTGGTAGATGGAGAACCATAGGTAGAGATTCTGAAAAGGGGAGAAAAGGTGTGTTACACATAAAAAGCAAAAAAGAAACAAAGGGAAGAGGAAGATTTACCTGTTCACAGCTTTCTCTACTGAAGATCCAGGCCAGAGACTTTTTGAGAACATACAGTGTAATTTACTGAGTAATAACAGAGATGAATGTACTAGAACTATATTTAACAGAAAAGAAAAGGGATTGAAAGACTTTTCCCATATATTAAAAAATGCATTAATAATTAAAACAGTTGAGGAAGAATTTGAGTATGTTCAATTTAGCAATTTATAGCACTTATTAGTGAAGCCACATGCTTTGACACAGAAATACATACTTGTGTATTGCATGTATACAATTATTATTAGCTCAGTGTTTTATGCATGCTGTTTTGTTCATCGCAATATTTAAAGTTCCTTGGAGGCTGGACTTCCAGCAAGACTGTACTGTAAATTCACGCTTTGTTACTTCTCTTTGCACCAAATACATATCTGTAATGGGCAAAAAAATTTAAAAATAAAAAAATTTAAAAGACTAACAGAATCACATCTGTCATGATGATTCAGGTTAGGCTGCAGTAGAAAACACCACCAGAATCTTAGTGGCTTAAGACAGACCAAGGTTTATTTCTTTTCCTTTTTTTTAGGTTTATTTCTTGCTTGTGCTACATTTCCATTTTGAGCTGGTGTGGGGTTTTGCTCATGATATCCTCACTTTGACTTGCAGGTGGATGGTAGGATTACCACTTGGGCCATATCTAGGTGCTTTGCCAGTAAAAGAGAGAATGATGAGTTATACTAGCTCCTTGTACTGTCCATCTAGAAGAGACACATGCCACACCCACTCTTATTTCATTCATCAAAGCAAATCACAAGGTCTACAATAAAGAAATAAAAATCTATTAAGTTCCTAGAGTTCCTGGAAGAAAAAGTAGAAGTATTTGAAAGGTATAATTAATTGCTATTATAACAGCCATATTGAAATCAATACCTTCTGGGGACCAAGATAGGACAGAAATGAGGAGTGGTCATGGCCAGAGGAACCTGGTGGGCTATGGTCTATGGGGTTGCAAAGAGTCAGACGTGACTGAGCAACTAAGTACAGCATGGCACAGAGAGAATAGTTTCAGACTCTGGGCCAGAGGCAGGAAGAATTAGGTGTTCAGTTCAACTAGGGTAAAAATGTCCATAAAATCTATATATTTGTGTGCTCAGGGAAGAAAAATATGTCCCAAATAGCTTAGTAACCAAGGTTTGAGATAAGCCACCCACTACAGCATGGTGAGGAGGGCATGGTAACCCACTCCAGTATTCTTGCCTGGAGAATCCCATGGACAGAGGAGCCTGGAGAGCTATGGTCCATCAGGTCACAAAGAGTTGGACAAGACTGAAGTGACTTAGCACACACGCACGTACAGCATGGTGACCCTATCAGTGGTATCTCATCTTCATAGGTAAAGTATCTTATTAGATCTATTTAAGGGTCCCTTGAAGAATTGGTAGATGGAGTAGCAAAACATTTAGTCAGAAGTATATAAGCCTACAGAGAGTGAGGAAAAATAACCCGTATTCAAGATGTCTCCAAACCCAAAAGTTTAAATAACTCAAAGAAAACTAATGCCAAGATATCCAAGAAAATCAGCAATTGAAAGAAGAATTAACTCTAGCTAAAAGAATGAAATTGTTGTAAATATTTTTAAGTTTATTTAGGGGCTCCAAAGAGATAAAAGAAAAAAATAACAAAAAGAGAAATAATTGAACATATTTGGGCATCAATGAAAGAAAACACTGTAGATGTGGGAAAGGATCACTTTGAAATTTTGGAAATGAAAAAAGAATATTGAAACAAGAAATCAGCATTTACTGTAAATTCAAGATTGATTATAGTTGAAAGATAATTAGCTAGTTAGATGTTTGTATTGATAAATGCTCCCAGAACACAGCATAATGATATAGAAAGATTTATAAGCATATGAAAGAGCAGTTAAGGGACGCGGAAACATGATTGACTGAGAGTCTTCAGTACATGTTTAATAGGCTTTATAGAAGGAGACTAGAAGGAATGGGAGAAGAAAATATAAAAAGAAATGGACTGAGAATTTGCAAAGGTTATTAAAAAGGCTACATCCTCAGATAAAAATTCATCTCAAGAACTAAGCAGAATGAACAAAAATCAAGTCATATCTAGGAGAAACAAAATATTATATATCTGAGGGAAAGAAAATATTATTCTGGACTCAATACCTAGCTACTGCTGCTGCTAAGTCGCTTAAGTCGCACTCTATGTGACCCCATAGACGGCAACCCACCAGGCTGCCCTGTCCCTGGGATTCTCCAGGCAAGAACACTAGAGTGGGTTGCCATTTCCTTCTCAATGCATAAACGTGAAAAGTGAAAGTGAAGTTGCTCAGTCGTGTCCGACTCTTAGCGATCCCATGGACGGCAACCTACTGGGCTCCTCCGTCCATGGGATTTTCCAGGCAAGAGTACTAGAGTGGGTTGCCACTGCCTTTTCTGAATACCTAGCTAGATTATCCAGAGAAGGCAATGGCACCCCACTCCAGTACTCTTGCCTGGAAAGTCCCATGGACGGAGGAGCCGGTTCTTTCTTTCTGAAAGAACCACATAAGAAGAAATTAACTTAAAAGGAAAAAAGTTGATGTAAAAAAAAAAAAAGCAAATAGGTCAGAATCCAGAAGCATGGTATGGTCTTGGTCAGGAAGTTGATATTATTTTAAAATTTAAGGGTTTTACCTAAAAAAAAAACTAGAAATACAACTTGTAGTTTCTATATCAGTAGAGGGGAAAGAAAAGAAGGGAAGAACTATATCCCTTGTATTATTTTGACCTCTCTTTCCCTTATCCCAAATCATACAAGAAGTGAAAAATTTAAACTGGATATGAATTCTGTTGAGATAAATGGACAGAATTGTTTGGAATTGGAAAATGGAGCTAACTTTTACAGTAGGGATTGTCTTTTTATTTAAATCCCATGATAAAATGTAGAAAAGCCTTGATTATGTGAAACCATTAACTCACCCAAATATTTTTTCCTTTAACCTTACGGAGAAGAAGAAAACTATAAGCGAATAATCACTATGTGTTTAAAGTGGTCTGATTCAAGTCCGTGTGGTTTCCTCTAGTCACCTTCAACTTTTATGTTTTCATCTCTGCTTCACTCTTCTCTGATCACTCAGCTGCAAAATGCCAGCTTTTAGGCAGATCAACCATCAAAGCAAAGTTCAGTCACTGCTAATCTATTTAACGTACAAGGATAGAAATTGAATTCATATTTTGAGAAATGTTTTCAGAAATAGGATTTTAAAAAGTCTAACATAACAGGAAAAATTCTGATTATCAGATTTAATAGAAAGTTCTATTTACTGTGAATATCTGACATCCTGGAGAGCATGCCAAAGAGCTGAGCTCTACTTTCAAGTCTCTGTGCCCAAGCAGCTGCGTGGTTACATATCTCTCATTTAACCTGACTGAGCTTCAGCATTCTTATGCATAATATAGGGGTTCAATTAGGTGACCTCTAAGGTCCCTGATGCTTTTTGAAAGGTCTGATTCTGGCATACACTGTATCCTGGGCATTCTGGTTAATCAAAATTTCAGGCTCTTCCAGAAATCTTTTTTCTGGCTTGTGTGGTGAGTCTCCTAGACCCTGTTGTGTCAGTGTAATCAGGCCCATGGCGCGTGCCCTCCGTCACGTGTGTTCTTATTCTAAATGGTGAGGTGCTACGGATGTGAGCATATGAGGGCTAAATGGAACAACAGAATGAGTCCAAACAGTGAAGTGCACAGGAAAGCCCGATCAGTCAACTTACAACTGACATATTTACATAAATATTGAACAGAAAGTTTCTAAGTTTGAAAAAGCAGGTTCTGTGGTACCTTTGTCCAAGGGAAAAAATATAAGCAATGAGAATTTTTCAAGGAGATGGGTCAGTCAGTCAGTTCAGTCGCTCAGTCGTGTCTGACTCTTTGCAACCCCATGAATCGCAGCATGCCAGGCCTCCCTGTGCATCACCAATACCCAGAGTTTGCTCAGACTCAAGTCCATTGAGTCAGTGATGCCATCCAGCCATCTCATCCTCGGTCGTCCCCTTCTCCTCCTGCCCCCAATCCCTCCCAGCATCAGAGTCTTTTCCAATGAGTCAACTCTTCGCATGAGGTGGCCAAAGTACTGGAGTTTCAGCTTTAGCATCAGTCCTTCCAAAGAAATCCCAGGGCTGATCTCCTTCAGAATGGACTGGTTGGGTCTCCTTGCAGTCCAAGGGATGCTCAAGAGTCTTCTCCAACACCACAGTTCAAAAGCATCAATTCTTCAGCGCTCAGCCTTCTTCACAGTCCAACTTTCACATCCATACATGACTACTGGAAAAACCATAGCCTTGACTAGACGGACCTTAGTCGGCAAAGTAATGTCTCTGCTTTTGAATATACTATCTAGGTTGGTGTAGAGCTGTGATAATGACTTTGGCACTGGACCATTTATCATGAAGCAATATTCAGGATCTTGATTGGAGGCTCCTGCTGTGAAATACAATGAATGTAATATCTAGAAAACAAGGGAGAACAGATGTAGCTGGGCTGTATAATCCAGCATGACACTCATTATCGTTATGAAAGGAATAACTAGCAAGCTTGAAAGATGGAAAATAGAGGCAGCCAACATGGTCAGAAATCTGCCTGGCTTTAAAAGACGCCTGTAATTTCTGTACCTGGGAATAGTCATTATGAAACAGAATGTCATTATCCCAGTTCTAGTAACAACACACAAGCATCCCTTACAATAAGCAGTGCAGCCTGACTTTTTCCTCTGTGGAGATGTTTAATTTTGTTCAAATGACATTTCACAGGCAGCAAACAAAGACAAGTAAGAGTGGGATAAGGTGGTCAGGAAATGGTTTTTCACAGATACAGACTCTCGTTTTCATTATCTTTCTTTAGAAATCATGAAAGTATAATATACACATCCTTATTAGTAGGAGAGAATGGAGGACCTTTGTAACAGAAAGTATTATTTTCAACGAATTTACATTATTTAGAAACATGCTTTTTTACCTTGGTTTTTTTTTTGGGGGGGGGATGTTGTTAGACTTGAACAATTGAAATAAACTACTAAAATCACGTTAATATAATGGCTCAATTTCTAAGCTCTTACACCCTTTGGTATTTGAGTTTATGAAACCTTTTGTGGTATTTCAATATAAAAGAATAATTTTGTTTTTCTTTGCAAAATACTTTTATTATTAAAAATTATGAGTGTCTGGGGCTTCCCCTCTTGGCTATTACTACAGAAGTCAGATTCCTGAGAGAGAGATTACAGAGACTGACTGAAGAGAAAGGAACTCCCAAACCACACATTTGCTTAAATTCTCCTCCCCACCGCCCCCCACCNCTAGATGGACCTTTGTTGGCAAAGTAATGTTTCTGCTTTTTAATATGCTGTCTAGATTGGTCACAACTTTTCTTCCAAGGATCAAGCATCTTTTAATTTCATGGCTACAGTCACCATCTGCAGTGATTTTGGAGGCCCCCAAAATATAGTCTGTCACTGTTTCCATTGTTTCCCCATCTATCTGCCATGAAGTGATGGGACCAGATGTCATGATCTTAGATACCTGTCTCTTATACACATCTTTTATTCTGTGGAACAAACCTGAAATCTTTGGTAGATCAGTTCAGTTCAGTTCACTCTCTCAGTCATGTTCGAATCTCTGCGACCCCATGAACTGCATCACGCCAGGCCTCCCTGTCTATCACCAACTCCAGGAGTTTATTCAAATTCATGTCCATTGAGTTGGTGATGCCATCCAACCATCTCATCCTCTGTCATCCCCTTCTCCTCCTGTCTTCAGTCTTTCCCAGCATCAGGGTCTTTTCTAGTGAGTCAGTTCTTCACATCAGGTGGCCGAAGTATTGGAGTTTCAGCTTCAGTATCACTCCTTCCAATGAATATTCAGGACTGATCTCCTTTAGGATGGACTGGTTGGATATCTTTGTAGTCCAAGTGACTCTCAAGAGTCCTCTCCAACACCACAGTTCAAAAGCATCAATTCTNTAGTGAGTCAGTTCTTCACATCAGGTGGCCGAAGTATTGGAGTTTCAGCTTCAGTATCACTCCTTCCAATGAATATTCAGGACTGATCTCCTTTAGGATGGACTGGTTGGATATCTTTGTAGTCCAAGTGACTCTCAAGAGTCCTCTCCAACACCACAGTTCAAAAGCATCAATTCTTCAGTGCTCAGCTTTCTTTATAGTCCAACTCTCACATCCATACATGACTACTGGAAAAACCATAGCCTTGACTAGATGGACCTTTGTTGGCAAAGTAATGTTTCTGCTTTTTAATATGCTGTCTAGATTGGTCACAACTTTTCTTCCAAGGATCAAGCATCTTTTAATTTCATGGCTACAGTCACCATCTGCAGTGATTTTGGAGGCCCCCAAAATATAGTCTGTCACTGTTTCCATTGTTTCCCCATCTATCTGCCATGAAGTGATGGGACCAGATGTCATGATCTTAGATACTTCTAAATGTTTATCTAAATCTTTTCAGATGTATAATGTATCTTGTTTGCAGTACTGCCCTTGTTTTCAATGTACATATTTGAATCTCTTGTCAAAAATAGATTTGACCTCTTTAGTCTTACTCTTATAGTTTTCCAGTACTTAGGAACTCAGATAACTTCTCAAATAAATATTTTAGCTTTTTGAAATATATTTACTCTTGAGGTTCCTTCCTCTGTGGATCCAAATAATTCCCAGAAAACTGGAATGGAGAGAATCATGGAATGTGCTTAGGCATAAAATATGGCACAAACAGTGATGTATTAAGGTTAGGGTGAGACATTTGGCAGAGTCCGATAGTTGCTGCCCTCATTTTTCCCTGGATACACATTTTTATTAACATGGAAAAAGTGTATTTGAAAATATTCCAGGCCTATGGCCTTATTTCCAAAGTACATCAAACATTAGCTCTTTAGTCCCTAGGGCTTCTGTCTTAAACACTGATCTACTTTCCCATCTGATCCTGAGTCAGACAGGCACCTAAAAATGCCCACCTCTCCCTTGAGATTCATTTTTCTCGGCTGACAGCTCCAAATAAATTTTTGTTTGCTCTTAGCTCTACTGAACATTTGCCCCTCTTACTTATTAGGAATTAAACTTCTAATCACCTGCTGGCCTTTTTGGTGGGAAGACCACCTGTATCTACATAACCGAACTCTCAGGATTAATAAACAAGGCAGACTTAACTGTTTGTGGCAGGAAGTTCTTCTTCAGGAAGGTAGGACTGTAAGCCAGTACATAACCTCATTATTTATATTTCAGGAAATTTCGAAGACCAGTTTGTTCATCTGGGTAAATAGCTCTCCTTTCTGCTCTTTTTCTTTCAGCTGCAGCCTAGCCCTCCAGCACCAGCGCACTCACCAAGACTCCCTTCTAGGCACTTGTCTCTGCTGTGGAAGCTTGGAAGGGAATAGAATTGTTTCCCTTCAAACAATTTATGTATAGGCTAGTAGTTCTCAACTGTGGATAAAGGATTGTTAAGGAGAGGCAGTCTTGGCATTTGATTCACCAATCCCTGGGTGGGGAGATAAATCCCCTGGAGGGGGGCGTGGCAACCCACTCCAGTATTCTTGCCTGGAGAATTTCCATGGACAGAGGAGCCTGGTGGGCTATGGTCCCACATGGGGTGGGTTACAGAATATTCCCCATGAAGATTCTAATAATCAGTTTATTCCCTCCTCTCTCCCTCTCCTCAAACCAGAAGTAAGAACCAGTAGTTCAGATGCCTGTTCTATCTAATAACATAGAATGACAGAATGGAGGCCATTATCTATGAATTAATGAGTAAATACTTGTCTTGAAACATGCAAATAATTAAGGCAAAGATGTCATATGGGATATATTATGTGACATTTGCTTTTTTTTCCCCCACTCAATTTAGTCATTATCTTGAAAAAAGTGCTTTTCCTTGACCTTCTAGAGACTTATTTTTATACAGAGGGAACAAAGCATTTTTGGCTCCAGCCCCAGAGGGGCATACAATTATGCCAGAGAAATTAAACAGTAAGACAGGATTTATACAAATCACTCCTGGGTTGTTTTAGGAATGCTTTCTTCATAGAGCTTTGGCATGAGAATTTTTTGTTTTTCTTTTTAAATATAGAAATTGGTTCTGCCTTTTAAAATGCTCACTAAACTTTGTTTAAAAATGTTTCTTTCTGCCTATTGAGGAAGTTTTGTTTTTCCTACTTTATATAAAAGCTACCATCCTCATAAATAAATCTTGTTGTTTAGTCACTTCAGTCATATCTAAGTCTTTTGCGATGACATGGACTGTAGTCCACCAGCCTCCTCTGTTCATGGAATCTTCTAGGCAGGAATACTGGAGTGTGTTGCCATGTCCTTCTCCAGGGGATCTTCTTGGCCCAGGGATCAAACTCCTGTGTCTCCTGCACTGCAGACAGATTCTTTACCACTGAGCTACCTGAGGAACCCCATAAATAAGCCTAGGAAGGGTTTATGTGGGAGATAAGATTTTAGTTTTAACAAGCTGATAACCGGGAAGGGAGGGCTGAGAGTGGTTCCTTAGTTGGAGCAGGATGATAGTGACAGGAAGACAGAGGCAATCTGCAACTATATGTCAGTCAGCATCTCTCTCTAAGTGATGCTATCACAACAGCTCCTATCCACCTTTTATTCTCTCTTTGGAATTTTTGAGTGATGATTTATTAACTTAATCTCTGTATTCTTTCTCATGGTTCTGTTACTATAACTGCTTTTTCCTCCAGGCCTTCTTTGCTGTCAAAAGTTTCCATAGTTCTTATATATTTTACTTTTGATGTTAAGTCTTGCCAAGACTTTCATTCAAATCTCTGCCTTACAAAATTTAAATATGTATTTTTCTCTTTCCAAGATACTTAAATTTTTAAACATTTCATATTTATTTTAATATACCCCTAGGTCTTAAGTCCGGAGAAGGCAATGGCACCCCACTCCAGTACTCTTGCCTGTAAAATCCCATGGACGGAGGAGCCTGGTGGGCTGCAGTCTATGGGTCACTAAGAATTGGACATGACTGAGCGACTTCACTTTCACTTTTCACTTTCACGCATTGGAGAAGGAAATGACAACCCACTCCAGTGTTCTTGCCTGGAGAATCCCAGGGATGGGAGAACCTGGTGGGCTACCGTCTATGGGGTCGCACAGAGTTGGATACGACTGAATGACTTAGCAGCAGCAGGTCTTAAGTCATACTGGTATTGGACAAATAGCTCAAGTTATATCATAGGAAAACTCTGTCCAGGATATAATGAATTGTTGAGAATAAAGGTTAATCCTCTTCTGTGTGTTAACTAAAAGTGTTGAGAAGAAGCTAGCAGTCAGGCTACTTTTGAAAGAGGTCTCTGCT
Organism: Neotragus moschatus; assembly: GCA_006410615.1. NCBI lineage: Eukaryota > Metazoa > Chordata > Mammalia > Artiodactyla > Bovidae > Neotragus > Neotragus moschatus. Next base: position 1,796,325 of record SJYA01000209.1, read on the forward strand.
GCTATGATATATTCCATTCTGTTGTTTTACATTGCTCCTCAAGACCTACCCTTTAAATCTATAGATGAATCATAAAGGATTCTCTGTATACTCCTTGTAATAATCACTTAACAGAGGTATAGTACTCAAGTTTATATAGGAAAAGTTGTATACACATCAGGATTTTTTAAAAAAATTAGAGCCCATTTTAATATTATACCATGTAATCTAGCCAGACAGAACTATGCTTTGTTTTTAAACAATAATTCTATATGAGGTAGCAGTATATTTCATAATTTTTAATCCCTTCTATATAATAACTACTATATAGTTGTCATATAGGGCTCATCTATTCTAGGTATTCTTGTAGAGTAAAACATAGAAGGGGTCCGTAGAGTCTGTGCTTCAGCATAAAGTGATATCAGAATAATATTCTCCTCTCTCTTACATGCCAAATCCAGTCCATCAACAGAGACTGTTGGTTCACCTTGAAATGATATCCTCAATCTTTTCACCACCTCCCCCAGTCTCACTGTATTGAGGCTATTTCATCTAGATTATTGCAACAGCTTCTTTACAGATCAGCCTACTTCTGCCCTAGACTGTCTCTGTTCCATAGCAACCAGAATAATTCATTTAAAATGATAGTAAGATTATGCCCTTTCTCTGCTCAAAACTTGCCAATGGCTTTTGTTTGCACAAAGAATAAAATTCAGAGTTTTTTCCTATTACAAGCCCAAGGCCCCTTCATCTCACACCTGGTTGCCTCCTTGATCCCATTTCTTATAATCCCCTCTTGCTTACTCTCCTCCAGCCCTGCCAGCTCCCTGGCTGCTCCCAGGACACATGGTTTATATTCTACCAGCTGGACCTTGGCCATGCTATTCTGCCTGAAATGCTGTTTTCCCAGACGATGGCATGGCTTTTTCTCTCAATCCCTTTAGATTTCTGCTTCCATGTCACTTTGTCATAGAGGTCTTATCTGACCACTCTATCCCAGGCAGCACTCCTGTCCTCTCTGTCCCCATAGTTTCTCTCTGTATAAAGTATACACTCGAGGCTTCCCTGATGGTCCAGTGGTTGAGACTCCACACTTCCATTGCAGAGGGTTAGGTTTGATCCCTAATTGGGGAACTAAGATTTGGCATGCCACAGAGTACAGCCAAAAAATTGAAAAATAAAATAAAAAGTATTAAAAATGAAAAAAGTATGCACTTAACTGCAGTTTGGATATATCTGGTGATGTCTTTCTCTCCCACAGTCAAATGTAAATTCTATGAGAGCAAGGAGTGCACCTGTTTTTTGTTCATTGCTTGGTCCCAAGACCTGTAAAGGTGTCTAGCCTATGGTTAAGTACCTAGTAAATATATGATGGATGAATAAACAACAACAAGATTAACCAAGAATGATCTTCAGTTCAGTTCAGTTCAGTCACTCAGTCGTGTCCGACTCTTTGTGACCCCATGAATTGCAGCACGCCAGGCTTCCCTGTCCATCACCAACTCCCGGAGCTCACTCAGACTCACGCCCATCGAGTCAGTGATGCCATCCAGCCATCTCATCCTCTGTTGCCCCCTTCTCCTCCTGCCTCCAATCCCTCCCAGCATCAGAGTCTTTTCCAATGAGTCAACTCTTTGCATGAGGTGGCCAAAGTACTGGAGTTTCAGCTTTAGCATCATTCCTTCCAAAGAAATCCCAGGGCTGATCTCCTTCAGAATGGACCGGTTGGATCTCCTTGCAGTCCAAGGGACACTCAAGAGCCTTCTCCAACACCACAGTTCAGCAGCATCAATTCTTCAGTGCTCAGCCTTCTTCACAGTCCAACTCTCACATCCATACATGACTACTGGAAAAACCATAGCCTTGACTAGATGGACCTTAGTCAAATGATCTTATGACCTCCCTAAGGCTCTCCTGTGATGGACTTGTTCAGTCACCAGGTCATGTCCGTCTCTCTCAGACCCCATGAACTGCAGCACACCAGGCTTCCCTGTCCTTCACTGTCTCCCAGAGTTTACTCAAACTCATGTCCACTGAGTCAGTGATACCATCCACCATCTTATACTCTGTCGCCCCCTTCTCCTCTTGCCCTCAGTCATTCCCAACATCAAGGTCTTTTCCAGTGTATTGACTCTTTGTATCAGGTGGCCAAAGTATTGGAGCTTCCTTCAGTTTCAGCATTGGTCCTTCCAATGAATATTCAGGGTTGATATCCTTTAGGGTTGACTGGTTTGATCTCCTTGAAGTCCGGGGACTGTCAAGAGTCTTCTCCAGCCCCACAGTTCGAAAGCATCAATTCCTTGGCACTCAGTCTTCTTTATGGTCCAACTCTCAAATCCATACATGACTACTGGAAAAACCGTAGCTTTGACTATATGGACTAACAGCTTGAATTTACTATGAATAAAGGACCAGAGTGTGTCCTCATGTCACTGATTCCTTCTCACTTTCAGGGCCATGTTATTAAATCCCAGTCCTTGCTCATATTTTTGTACTAAGTAGTCTTTCAATTCAGTTCAGTCGCTCAGTCATGTCCGACTCTTTGCAACCAGCCAGGCCTCCCTGTCTTTACCTTGGTGCTAAAGATCACTGACATTATGTTGAATCTTGTTTCCTCTCTAATGTAAGCTTATTTTATTTTGTCATTGTTAGAATGTAGTAATCTCCTCTGGTGGCATTATTATCTCTGGAAGATAGCATTTTTTTTTCTTTTCTGCATGTTGTGATAAGTTTTTTTCTTTTTAAGAATAGTATTTGTTTTGAGTTTTTTCAGGGGCTTTACAAAATACATGATATTTAAAAAATTTTGAAAAACCTAAAAACATGTTCAAAAATATTAACTATTACCCTTGTGCTTTAGTACCTACCTAGGATTTTCAGCCAGTCCTGGGTATATGGAAGGACTTCATTTGCCTGCCCTCTTTGAAGTTGATTTTGGCCTCGCGATTTGCTTTCCCAGTGAACTGTAAGTGGTAGGAACACGTGTCAGTTCCAGGTAGAAGTTTTCAGAGCTGTGCTTAATTCACCCCAGTCCTCTTTGTGGTCCCAGTGATCAGGGAAGGGCAAAGCTGCTATTAGTTTGTGTCCCTGATTGACTCCAAGAGCAGAGCATCTCTGACTATGTAAATAAATAGATGTTAATAAACTTCTCTTGGGTAAAGCCACTAAGATCATGGGATTATTTGTTACCACAGTGTAATGCAGTTTGTGCTGATTGATATAATTGAATATAAAAGAAAAATATGGACATTAAAAAATTGGAAACCACAGAATTATATAAAAATGAATATATGTCAACTGGTGTTAATATCTTAGTATGTGTCCCTTAGAATTTTATGAACTTTTGCATGTTTTTGTTTGTATAACTTTGAAAAATAGGGTCTGTGTTCGAAATAGCCTTCTCTGATCTGTTTTTTCCCACTCACTAATAATAAAGCATATTCTTTGTTATTACATTTTCTTTTATGAGTAGACTTAAAAAATTTTATTGAACTGTAGTTGATTTACAATGTCGTGTTAGTTTCAGGTGTACAGCAAAGTGATTCAATTATACGTATACACATATTCCTTCCCTGTTAGATTCTTTTCTCATACAGGTGGTCACAGAATATTGAGTAGAGTTCCCCGTGCTATGCAGTAGGTCCTTGTTGGTCCCTTATACATGCAGCAGTGTATATATGTTCATCCCAAGTTCCGGATTTATTCCTACCCTACATGTTTCCCCTTTGGTAATCATATGAGTAGACTTTGATGGCTACGTAGTAGTGTATTATTCATCCTTCCTTGTGGATCCATTCACTTTGTGTGCTGTGCTTATGGGAAGATTTTTATGGCCATTTGATAGGTAGAGATATCTATGTCTAAAGATATTATTAAAAAGGAATCTCCTGTTTGTACTGCCCAATTATACTGCTTAACTAAACCTATTAAATGTTCTCCAGGTGACAGTAGCCCAAAGATCACTATTGAATCATTTTCTGCTTAATATTAAATAGGTTATATAAAATAATTAAAAATACTCTCTAATAGATCATTTCTGAAGGCAAGGAGTGTTTTGTTAATATTAATAAGCAGGCTAAATTCTTTATAAATAAGTTTTTAAAAAATGTATTAGATTTTCTTATAGGGGCCAGAACTGTTGTAACCAACATCCATGTATTACTTAAAGCTTTTGTAACTCAATGCTATTATTAATAATAAAAATAATGCTTTTCCATTCAAAGCTGAAAGTAATAAATGGAAAATGCCAAGCTGAATGTAAGAGTTACTTGTACTTTAGCTCTTGGAAATTCATTTCAAGAGCTTCAACAGAGTGAAGCCATACAAAATTTATTAATTGTATTTTTATTTTAAAATTACTTTTAAAAAAAGAAATTCTGTATTTACCATTGCAAAAGGCTGATTTTTGACATTTAAGATTTTGGCCTAGATTCAGTTTAAAGCTTTTATTTTCAGCATGCCATGCTGCATAAAACTTCCAACTAATTGTTTATATTTCAGATTTGTGCTAGTTATTTGTTTTTGACATGTGGGACTTCAAAATGTAGAATTCAGTTTTAAGAGCCTGGTTCCTTCAAATTCTACTTTTGACTTGGAACAGGGAATCTGATGGGCAGTGGATAAAATTCCCTGTATCTGAAATGGAGTTCCAGCCTCTTCTTATCTCACAAAGGACTTCTGAGTGTATACAGGTTTTGCTTAAATTGTTCCTTTACTTTCCTTTTTGTGGCTCCGTACAGCATGTCCTTATCACCAGCCTTCAAAGTGTCAAGCTGGGTTTTGAAAGGAGAATGGATCCTTTGCTTCCCTCTATACCACCTTTTTTTGATACATAATTGCCTTTTGTGGAAAAGGGTGGGGTGTGTGTGCCTGTGTGTAGGGGGAGAAGGTAGCAGAAAATTTTTAGATGAAGGTGGAGACTATGGTAGGAGATAGTGATAACCGTGGCATAGAGTAATCTGACCAAATCCTCATAAAAATGTGGTCAGTATATTTGATTTGTCTAAAAAAGGAAAAGGAAATTCTTGAAATTCTGAGCAGTGACCTTTCTGTTTTTACTGTATACAGTATTTCGTTCATCAACATTCTAATACAGGATATGGACATTTCATTGCACTGTGTTTATGTTATTCTCATGCCTGAGATGTGTAGTTTGTCAGTCTTATGTAAGTAATAAGAAAAGTATTGTGAGAACAGTGAATTTTCTGGTGATTATTATTAGAAGACTGTGATTTGCTATCCTTTCTCGTCTCCACCTTAAGATATATGTACCCCTCCAAGACATGTGTGTATGTGAATTAGGCATGGATTCTAATAGAAGAAATAGTCCATCATCAAAGGGAAGGGAGGAATTCTGAGATGAAAATATAGGTTTATATGTCTGTGACAATGCCTCTTCCTTCTCAATGGTGTTGAAAAATCCCAGAATCTTTTAAAGAAACTTAGGAGTGACTGTGATACTCTAAAGGGGCATAGTTTTTTTTGGAATTACCTCTTAAGCAGTTCATTCTGATTCTAAACCTCCAATCTGGACTGACTGACCTGAAAGAACTCTGTGCTCTCTCTCTCTGCCAGACCCTAACCTGTACTGAGGATAGGGTCCTGTGTGCCTTCAATTCTAGTTGGAATCATGGTTTCCCAGTGGGGAGTATGTCATCTTCTGGCATTCTGATTAATCATTAGTAGTAGCAGTGTTGAGAGTGAGTTTTATGATATAGCATTTTTTTTTTCCCTAGGAGACTGCTGAGAATTGAATACTCTGTATACCCTGTCTGATCTAGGCTGCAGCCTGACTGTAAAAATCTGGATCTACCCAGGGCATTGCTATGCATGTGAATGTACATTTGTGTTCCCTCAGGTCCTTTGAAGAGTAAACACTAAGATGGAATTAGACTTGCTAGAGGTTTATTGGGTGAAATGCTTGTGAAGGTTGAAGGTGAAGGATCAGAAAAAGGCAAGAATTCTCAGACTGTAATGCATCTGCCATCTGTGAAAAGAGAGAAGAAATGATTAAGTATGAACCTCAGACCCCAGCGCAGTTCTGAGGAAGTTTCAACTTCTCTGATGGCAAGTCCTTGAGCTAAAAGTGTCTCTTAGAGGAATCCTATGTTCCCAGAAACTGCCTGGTTCACATACCTCTGTGTGCATTCATTGCCTGGGAGCAGCTGCGGGAGGTACAGGGTGAATCTGCAGTGGCTCCAATGATGTGGCGGATAGGGGCTGTAAATCATGTATATGCCCTGCAGCAGGCTCTCCTGAAGGGAGAGGAAGTACCTCTATGACCCAAGAACGCTGAGACAGGAACTGTGGCGAGCCCCAGGTAGAGCCTAGGGTTAAGGAGGCAGTTCCTTGTGGGGCCGCTGTGATGAGTCGAACGTCTGGCTCCATCATTTGTTAGTTGTTAACAAGTAACTATACCTCGTGGGTAGCATGGCTCTTCTCATCAAGAAAATAATGGTCACAGAGCAGGCTGTGTTGATGAAATGAATTTAAGCTCCTAGTAGGCAATGTCTGTTGCTATCATCCTTCTCTTACTCCTCTCCTGCTCTTCCAACCCTCTCTACTTCTTTCTTGTCTGTCTGCCTTCCTGTTAGCTGTCCTCTCTCTTCTTCCCCCCGTCCCTTCTTTTCTTCCCTCTTTCCTTTCTTTCCATAATGAAAGATTGATTTAGGCCAGTTAGTTGAACACAGGACAAACTCACCAGAGTCACAAAATATATTTTGTAGTCTTCTTGCAAATGTGTGATCAGGAGCTAGCTGATGGAGTTGACATTTTCTTTACCACTAAATATCATCAAAAAGTTGTTTTATATTTCTGCTGCTATATATGTGTGTGCGTGTGTGTACAAGTTACTCTTTGTGACCCCTGAAGCCCACCAGGCTCCTCTGTCCATGGGATTTTCCTGGCAATAATACTGGAGGGGGTTGCCATTTCCTCCTCCAGGGGATCTTCCCGACCCAGAGATGGAACCCGTGTGTGTGTGTGTGTGTGTGTGTGTGTGTGTGTATGTATGTATGTATGTATGTATTCAGTTCAGTTCAGTCACTCATTTGTGTCCAACTCTTTGCGACCCCATGGACCACAGCATGCCAGGCCTCCTTGTCCATCACTAACTCCCAGAGTTTACCCAAACTCATGTCCATTGAGTGGGTGATGCCTTCCAACCATCTTATCCTCTGTCATCCCCTTCTTCTGCTTTCAAGTGAGTCAGCTCTTCACATCAAGTGGACAAAGTATTGGAGTTTCAGCTTCAGTATCAGTCCTTCCAATGAACACTCAGGATTGATCTCCTTTAGGATGGACTAGCTGGATCTCCTTGCAGTCCTTGCAAGGGACTCGCAAGAGTCTTCTTCAACACCACAGTTCGAAAGCATCAGTTCTTTGGTGTTCAGCTTTCTTTACAGTCNTGTGTGTATGTATGTATGTATTCAGTTCAGTTCAGTCACTCATTTGTGTCCAACTCTTTGCGACCCCATGGACCACAGCATGCCAGGCCTCCTTGTCCATCACTAACTCCCAGAGTTTACCCAAACTCATGTCCATTGAGTGGGTGATGCCTTCCAACCATCTTATCCTCTGTCATCCCCTTCTTCTGCTTTCAAGTGAGTCAGCTCTTCACATCAAGTGGACAAAGTATTGGAGTTTCAGCTTCAGTATCAGTCCTTCCAATGAACACTCAGGATTGATCTCCTTTAGGATGGACTAGCTGGATCTCCTTGCAGTCCTTGCAAGGGACTCGCAAGAGTCTTCTTCAACACCACAGTTCGAAAGCATCAGTTCTTTGGTGTTCAGCTTTCTTTACAGTCTAACACTCACATCCATACATGACCACTGAAAAAACCATAGCCTTTGTTGGCAAAGTATTGTCTCTGCTTTTTAATATGCTGTGTAGGTTGGTCATAACTTTCCTTCCAAGGAGTAAGTATCTTTTAATTTCATGGCTGCAGTCACCATCGGCAGTGATTTTGGAGCCCCCAAAAGTAAAGTCAGCCACTGTTTCCCCATCTATTTGCCATGAAGTGATGGGACCAGATGCCATGATCTTCGTTTTCTGCATGTTGAGCTTCAAGCCAACTTTTTCACTCTCCTCTTTCACTTTCATCAAGAGGCTCTTTAGTTCACTTTNCCAGTCTGTTGTTCCATGTCCAGTTCTAACTGTTGCTTCCTGACCTGCACACAGATTTCTCAAGAGGCACATCAGGTGGCCTGGTATTCCCATCTCTCTCAGAATTTTCCACAGTTTGTTGTGATCCCCAGAGTCAAAGGCTTTGGCATTGTCAATAAAGAAAATAGAAACATCCAGAAATAGATGTTTTTCTGGACTCTCTTGCTTTTTTGAGATCCAGCAGATGTTGGCAATTTGGTTATGATCCCTGTCTCCTGTATAATGTCATGAACTTCTGTCCATAGTTCATCAGGCACTCTGTCTATCAGAACTAGTCTGTTAAATCTGTTTCTCACTTCTACTGTATAATCGTAAGGGATTTGATTTAGGTCATACCTGAATGGCCTAGTGGTTTTCCCTACTTTCTTCAATTTAAGTCTGAGTTTGGCAACAAGGAATTCATGATCTGAGCCACAGTCAGCTCCTGGTCTTGTTTTTGCTGACTGTGTAGAGCTTCTCCGTCTTAATTGTATGTTTATCATAGACTTACTTATTAAATTTTAAAAAAAGTATTTATAAAACATATTTCCCCACATCTATACTTTAAAAAATTTATAAGCTCAAAGAAAATACCCAGTGACTTGCTGGATATTAGTCCTACCTTTTAAGCTTTAGCAAATACATTTTTGAAGGTGATGATAGTTAGATGGTATTTTATTCCAGATTTCAACAATTTCATTGACATAGAACATTTTGAGTTATTTAAAATGGGTGCCATTAACTGAATTTAAAATTGTTTCCTATTATTTTTTCATAGACTAGGTGTTTAAATGTGAATCATTTAAACATCACTGTTTTCTTTTTCTTTTTTGCATCAGATTCAACCTTCTGATTCTGAATTTTAGGACCACCTACAGATCCACCCCAGCTGTCATTTAAAGCATCTTTTCTACCAACTTCATTTGTACTCATCAAGCAGATCATTTTAGCAATTGGTGCCTATTTACACGGAATTATATATTCAATTACTTCCAAAATCCTGACACCCATCTGCAAATGAGAGATTTCTTCTTCCACCCTGTTTTTGGATCCTATTTAATGCCCATGTTATACAAAGTACTAACTTTTAAGGTCTGGCGTGGGTGAAAAAACTGCTTTCCTTTCATCTATTCTCAGAATTGTTTTTCACCCAGCTGTCCTATTCACTGACAAGAAAAAGCCATAAAAGAAGAAATAAAATTTCTATTAACATGCATCTAGATTGTAAAAGCTTGATATTAAAAGAGAATGAATAAACTGCTCTGGAATACATACTAAGGAAGAAGAAAAATTTATAATTTCTGCTTCACATTTCTGGAAAGAAATTTAAAGCATTTTTGCTACCTAATTATTTAATATGGTCCTTACCACTCTTTATAGTTTGTGCATATATACCTATATATGTATTAATATTTATCCTAACCAGAGTCTGGTGGTGCAGAAAGGAAATAGAGTCACAAGACACGTGTTTTCTTTGCTCTTGATGATGGTTTAGTCTTGGTTAGATATACCCTTGCAGCAAGGTAGACTCTTGGGACCTAGGTTAGCAGGTATGGAGCTAGCTTAATACCCACAAATGGTTCACATGATATTATGAAGGGTCCAGAAAGCCTGGAAAATAAATAAAGTATAATAAAAATAATCCTCAACGTGTTGTCAGAAAAATCAAGGTCCAAATCTGGGCCTACTTACAAGTGAGATGTTAGGAAACTAGCCACCTGGTTTCTCGAAGCTTTAGTTCTTCATTGATGAAACGGTGACAGCTTCCCCTGCCCCACCTTATTGGGAAGGAAGAAGTGTCACTCTATGATCTATGGATCATTGATCAATCAGCGAAGCAATCACTTAATCAACAAATTAACCATCCCACAGATGTCAGTGAGGCATCTCTTGTGTGTCATTTATAAACCAGGAATAACAAATTTCTCCTCTGTTTCTCTTAATGGAACAGTGGGGACTTCTTATGTGCGAAATAATGTTTACACTTTAAATCCTAAACAAGTGGCAGATGTTGTTGTGATTAATAACGAAAACACATCTTTTTCCTCATTCATCCTGATTCTGTTGGGTTGGCCAAAAGAGTTGTTTGGATTTTTCCATATGATCTTATGGAAAAACCCAAATGATCCTTTTGGCCAACCCAACACATTTAAAGTCTCTCTAACTTTGTGTTAAGCAGCTGGGATCATCAGGCTGTGGGTGCTCACACTCTGCAGCTTGACACCTCACTCTGTTTGCATGGTATTTGCCGGCCTTGGCTCCTGACCTCTGCCTGGCCTTCATGTCTCTGAACGCACAAGGGTGTCTCAGGACACCTAATGCTATTATAATAGCAGCATTCCAATTAGCTCGGCTCCTCACCTGCCATGTAAACTCAGCTCATCCCTTAGATCCATCTGTCTTCCAGGCACTTAAGGCACAACTCAGCCCAGCCCTTCACCCCTCTCGGATTCTGCCTTGGCTCCAGTCTCAGTTCCCAGGAATCAGAACAATTCCCCCAATATTTTCCTGACTACAGTTCCCTCAGTACTCTGGGTCCCCTTTAAAATGCAGCGTTGTCTGAAAGGAGGGACTCAGGAAATGAGCATCAAATTTCAACAGTAGGGCTATTGACCAAATCATGTCAGATTATTCAGCCAGCATCCTGAAGGAGAGTGAGGAAAGAGGGCAGGCAGAAAATGAGTTTTGGGAGGGTGGCGAGAAGAGGTGGTGGGGGAAGTTCTGTCAGAAAATCATCGTCCTAGGGCAGATGTGAGTAGGGACCCATGGGGGGATGATGCAATGAGAGGGAAGAAGGAGAATGGAAAGGAGATGGAGAGAAACAGAGAAATGGACGTGTAGAAGGGCTGTGGGGCAGCCTATAGTCAAAGAGCTCCCTCAGCACTCTACTCCTGCCTCTGGTACAGCCTGCATCTCACCGGGTGGGAGATGGGCACGGCTTCATGTTCATTATGGAATGATAACTTCCTTGAGGTCAGGCACTATGTCTCAGTCAGCTGTATTCTCAGTACCTGGTAGAGTCCCTGGCAGTATTTTAGATTCTCGGTGCTGCACGAGGAGAAAAACGTTACCGTTGCTGATGACCAGTTCCACCTCATATCCCGAATCTTCCCCAGAGAAAGCGCCTCACGGATACTGAGTTCTTGTTTCATGGTAAACTATTTCACCTTTGATACTTGGTTTAGGATTTTAGTGGTACCAGAAAACAAGTTTCTGCCTGATGATCTGAGGGAGAGTAGTGAGATAAGACCATCAGGAGAGATTGGGGCCTTGCTAGGGAGAATATTAAACTTGCAAGTAGTTTACAGGGAATGAGGATTTGCACAAAAGCATTTGCACAGGGAGGTGACAATAGAGGAGGATGATTTAGAAGCATCAGTGTGTTAGTGGTTCGGAGGCTGAAGCTGGTCTGAATTAGGGCAGAAAAAGTGAAGAAAATAAAGGAAATTGAGGAATGTCAAGAAATGTAATGGCCTTTATATATAGAATTGAAAGCTTCATATATAGAATTTAGAGGAGAAACAAGGGAAAGACATATTCAAAATGTCATGGGGGACTGGCGATATTAGCAGCAATAGAGAAATCAGTAGTATGGACTTTTAGGGGAGGAGGTTTGGTCAGCTAGGGAAAAAGAAGCACAGAAAAGGTGGCTGTGGATTAGACATCCTGGGTTTGAATTTTTGCTTTGACCTTGGTCAAGTTATCTTTCAGGGTCTAAGCTTCTACAATTCTTAGAAAAATTATGGGTTTGGGACCAGAGGTGCTTCACCGTCCCTTCTAGCTCATCACTTTTTCTCTCCCAAGACATGGGAGATCAGGCCCATTTCTTCAGCTGCTCTGTGTTTTGGGTACTGCAAGGAAGCAGAGAGGACAGATATGAGATGACTTCTGGGTTGAGTGTAAGGCTCTGGCAATTGATGGCTTTTTCCAGTCAAGGCAGCAAGGGGTGTAGTGCCTTGATGTGTGGGCTGCCTACTGTGAGAATCAGTCTCATGATGATCCCATGCCTTGAGACTTATTCTTTTTCACTTGACTTATTGACCTGTGTAAGTGTTCTGCTTGATTCTGACATTGATCCCCTGTGTGACATGTAATGATGGGGATTCCTGTCCTACTTGGCAACCTTGGGAGGATACACAGCCTCTGAAGGAGAAATGGATGTGAGGAGCCTGGCAGGATGTTGACGATACAGGGAGTGTATCCAGACCTCAAAATAGAGAGATTCATGGCAGCTAATGAAAGTGAGAATATGGTGTGAAAAGAAAATAGATGGGAGGACAAGGATGAACATAAATGACTGGTAGGGCCGTTTCTTTCTAGCGGCTGTCTAGGAAGAGAAGACGGAGGGCAGAGTGAATTGACCGGAGGGTGGGAGCAGGATTGATTAGGAGGCAGGACAGCAACTTTGCCAGGCAGAGAGGATGGTTAATTTACAGACAGATACTAGGAAGAGGCAGATGGTGTTGGCAGGGTTGTTGAGGTACTGCATCAGGACTTCAGCGCTGGAGACTGGGGCACTATCTGGAGTGAGGGTCAGAGTGGGGCAATAACTAGAACTCCACCAGTTCCAATCTGGTGCTGACATTAACCTAATTTTCTAGAAAAGTTGTATCTTCCTGTTTCTTGACATGGTGCCACCAAGTGGGAAAACGGAGGCTTTCCTCTTACCTTCTCTTGGGAAGTGAGTTTTATTGTAATTGCTTTCTATTTTCATCACTGAGGCAAATACTTGGTGCCTCTAACTTCCTGTCAGTGCCCCAGGCTTTCATGTGGGCAACTTCTTTTAATTCACATCAATAGGAGAATAAGCCCTGAGGAGTGCCTAGTTAAGGTTTTGAACTGATTGCATCCCCAAATCAAGCAAAGGGCTTCCAGATGCTGCAGTGGGCTGCATAAGTTCAATAAAAATTGCCATGCACATTAGCATCACTGCCTATTGTTATGGGCACAAGCAAATTCCATCTTTCATTGCCCATTTTGCTTCAGTTCTTTGACTTAACGATCCCCATCCCAGAGAGAAACTCCATTAACATTTGCAGATGTCAGTGCAAATGTAGGAGGAAAATGCTTTAGGACAAGAAATAATCAGGCAAAACCCTGGACATTTTGTTGCTTGTGAAAAAAAAAAATAGTTTCCATTGAATGGGTATAAAGTCCTAGAAAAGTACCAATTAAAGCTTTAGTTACTCATTATATTTTATTCATTCCTTCATTCATTCTCTACTTCATTCTGCCAAGAATTTGAGGAGACATATAACAAATGCTGATGCGATGAATAATAAAAAGTAGAAGGGAGAAAGAGAAAATTAGGAGCAGAGAAAATAGAATAATGTAATTATGACAACAGTAGTAAGGCTTCTGAATTGTCTCTGAGCCTCCTAGTAGCCAGAAACAAATGAGGTATATAATCCCTGATAGAGCTCTTGTTATTGAAAAGCTGTAAGAATTTTAGTGTCTTAAGAAAAACAAAAGTTTTCCCATCACTGTATTAATGAAAGAAAAAAACCTCATATGGAACTTTAAAATGGTCACTGAGTAATGTAGTGTGTGATGGCCTTTATATGTTGATTGTAGTTACAAATATCATATGTATGCTTCTGGCAGTAACCTTTGATAGAATCCAAGAGAATGTTAATAATTTTAATGCGGCATAAAAGCAATGCTCAAGGGACTCAATTTTGTGGGAATAAACGCCAGACTTTTAGAAGTCCAACTTTATTCAGGCACATCAACTTTGAGGAATGTACATGCCCCTAAATTATGAATACTTGTATAGGATACTCTGGTTCTGGGTAGGATGGAGAAAGCACATGCTCTCTGTCTCTCCCAGTGAAATGCAGCTATAAAACATGCTTGGGATTCATGGAGGAGGTATGTGGAAGCCGTAAAGAGTAAATAGCATTGAGGAAAATAAGAATTGGGACAAAAAGCAGAATTCAAAAATACCACCTAATCGGCAGTATGTTTATCATGTGAAGAAGGCTGAGCACTGAAGAAGTGATGGTTTCGAACTGTGGTGTTGGAGGAGACTCTTGAGAGTCCCTTGGACTGCAAGGAGATCCAACCAGTCCATTCTGAAGGAGATCAACCCTGGGATTTCTTTGGAAGGAATGATGCTAAAGCTGAAACTCCAGTACTTTGGCCACCTCATGCGAAGAGTTGACTCACTGGAAAAGACTCTGATGCTGGGAGGGATTGGGGGCAGGAGGAGAAGGGGACGACCGAGGATGAGATGGCTGGATGGCATCACTGACTCGATGGGCGAGAGTCTGAGTGAGCTTCGGGAGATGGTGATGGACAGGGAGGCCTGGCATGCTGCAATTCATGGGGTCGCAAAGAGTCGGACACGACTGAGTGACTGAACTGAACTGAACTGAGCTGAGCTGAACTTAATGCAGCCAAAATCCTAGACGTGGGCATTACTCTGGGCAGAGAAAATTCTAGAGAAGCCCTCTAATTCTGGCTAAAGAAGTAATAAAGGGCTTTTTTAAAGCCAATAAAGAGCATGGGAACCTCTTTCTCTTATTTATTTATCTACCTTTTCTCTGTTTTATGCACCTTGGCCCTCAAGCAGTCCTGTGCTAGTGGCTTGGTAAAGCTAATGGAAACCTACAGGAGCCAGAATACTAAAGACAGTATCTTAGTTCAAGCTACTGTATAACAAACTACTGTAGACTTAAACAGTATTTATATGTCAAAGTTCTGGAGGCTGGAAAGTCTAAGTTCAAGATGTTGATAGATTTGGTGTCTGATGATGGCACCTGGTTTGCACATGGCTGCCTTCTTACTGACTGAGAGAGAAAGAGATCTTGAGTTTCTTTCTTTTCTTTTACAGACACTCATCTGATCATGGGGCCTCCACCCTTATGACCTTGCATGCATGTGTGTGTGCTAAGTTACTTTACCCTGGACTGTAGTCCACGATGCTCCTCTGTCCATGGGGATTCTCTAGGCAAGAATACTGGGGTGAGTTGCCATGCTCTGCTCCAGGGTTTCTTCCCGACTCAAAGGTGGTTCATGACCTTACCTAAATTTAATTACCTCCCATATACCCTACCTCCTAATAGTATCACATTAAGGGTTAGAGTTTCGACATAGGAGTTTTGGTTGGGGAGATTCAAATATTCAGTCTTAAAAGGAAGAATATTTGCAAATGAAATGACTGACAAGGGATTACTCTTCAAAATATACAAACAGCTCATGCAGCTTATTATTAAGAACAGCCCATGCAAAAGATGGGCTGCTGCTGCTACTAAGTCGCTTCAGTTGTGTCCAACTCTGTGCAACCCCATAGATGGCAGCCCACCAGGCTTCACCGTCCCTGAGATTCTCCAGGCAAGAACACTGGAGTGGGTTGCCATTTCCTTCTCCAATGCATGAAAGTGAAAAGTGAAAGTGAAGTTGCTCAGTCGTGTCTGACTCTTAGCGACCCCATGGACTGTAGCCTACCAGGCTCCTCTGCCCATGGGATTTGCCAGGCAAGAGTACTGGAGTGGGGTGCCATTGCCTTCTCCAAAAGATGGGCAGAAGACCTAAATAGACATTTCTCCAAAGAAGACATGCTGATGGCCAACAAACACTTGAAAAGATGCCCAACATCACTAATTATCAGAGAAATAAAAATAAAAACTATGATGAATTACTACCTCACAAAACTACAAAGAAGTTCAGTTCAGTTCAGTCACTCAGTCGTGTCCGACTCTTTGCACCCCATGAATCGCAGCACGCCAGGCCTCCCTGTCCATCACCAAATCCCAGAGTTCACTCAGACTCACGCCCATCGAGTTGGTGATGCCATCCAACCATCTCATCCTCTGTCGTCCCCTTCTCCTCCTGTCCCCAATCCCTCCCAGCATCAGAGTCTTTTCCAATGAGTCAACTCTTCGCATGAGGTGGCCAGAGTACTGGAGTTTCAGCTTTAGCATCATTCCTTCCAAAGAACACCCAAGGCCAATCTCCTTCAGAATGGACTGGTTGGATCTCCTTGCAGTCCAAGGGACTCTCAAGAGTCTTCTCCAATACCACAGTTCAAAATCATCGATTCTTTGGCACTCAGCCTTCTTTACAGTTCAGCTCTCACATCCATACATGACTACTGGAAAAACCATAGCCTTGACTAGACGGACCTTAGTCGGCAAAGTAATATCTCTGCTTTTCAACATGCTGTCTAGGTTGGTCATAACTTTTCTTCCAAGGAGTAAGCGTCTTTTAATTTTCTGGCTGCAGTCACCATCTGCAGTGATTTTGGAGCCCCCCTGTTTCCACTGTTTTCCCATCTATTACCCATGAAGTGATGGGACTGGATGTCATGATCTTCGTTTTCCGAATGTTGAGCCTTAAGCCAACTTTTTTACTCTCCTCTTTCACTTTCATCAAGAGGCTCTTTAGTTTCTCTTCACTTTCTGCCATAGGGTAGTGTCATCTGCATATCTGAGGTTATTGATATTTCTCCCAGCAATCTTGATTCCAGCTTGTGTTTCTTCCAGTCCAGCATTTCTCATGATGTATTCTGCATATAAGTTAAATAAGCAGGGTGACAATATACAGCCTTGATGTACTGCCTCACAAAACTACAGTTAAGTACCACAAGGTACACGTACTACCTTGTACCTCACAGTACAAGGCCAGTCAGAATGGCCATCATCACAGAATCTACAAATAATAGATTCTGGAGTGGGTGTGGAGGAAACGGAACCCTCTTATGCTGTTTATGGGAATGTAAATTGATATAGCCACTATGGAGAAGAGTATGGAGGTTCCTTAAAAAACTAAAAATAGAGCTGCCATATGATCTAGCAGTCCTATTCCTGGGCATTTACCTGGAGAAAACCATAATTCAAAAAGATCCATACACCCCAATATTCATTGCTGCACTTTTTACAATAGCTAGGACATGAAAGCAACCGGAATGAATGTTCATCAACATAGGAGTGGATAAAGATGATGTGGTACATATACACAATGGAATATTATTCAGCTATAAAAAGGAATGAAATTTGCCGTGTGTAGAAACATGGATGGACCTACAGACTGCCATACAAAATGAAGTAAGTCCGAAAGAGAAAAACAAATATCATATAATATTGCTTATATGGAGAATCTGGAAAAATTATACAGATGAACTTATTTGCAAAGCAGAAACAGAGACACAGACTTAGAGTAAAAATGTATGGATACCAAGGGGGATGGTGGGCTAGGATGCATTTGGAGATTGGGGTTGACATATATACACTGCTATGTATAAAACAGATAACTAATGAAAACCTACAGTATATCCTACAGAACCTACTCGGTGCTTTGTGGTGACTAAATGGGAAGCAAATACAAAAAGAGGGAATATATGTATTTGTATAACTGATTCACTTTTCTGTACAACATTGTAAAGCAGCTATACTCCAATAAAAATAAAAAAGTAAAAAGAAGAAAAATTATTTAAGAGCCTGTCACATAAACAGTAAAACTAAATACCTGTTATCACATCACTGTTTAAATTCAACCATGGCATATTCAGTATGGAAAAGCATAAACCCCCTAAAGATATTCAGGGTGATTTATGGGTAAAATTATGACAGGAAAAATGTTAAAAAAGAATAAATTGTTGAAGAAAAAATATAAAAGATGTTCATCATCATTAGCCATCAAGGAAACAGAAGTTAAACCACATGATATTGTTTTACAACCTGTTAGAATGGCTAAAATAAAAATATCAAGCTGCTGAGGATGCGGAGAGACTGGAAATCCCATACATTATTGGCAGATATATGCAGTAATGCAAAATGCAGAATAATACAGACAATATGGAAAACAATTGGTAGGTTTATTTTTTTTTTAATGTGAAAGTATATATACCATATGACTCAGCCATGCCACTCCTGCTTAGCTTTTGATAATTCATCTTCGTACAACAACCCGGATATCAAAGTTCATATTTTCTTTGCTCATGATCTCAAAAAAAAGAGGAGCAACCTAAGGCGATAAGTGAATAGATCAACAAACTGAGGTCCAGCTCTTCAGTGGGTGTGCGTGGTAAGTCGCTTCAGTCCTGTCCAACTCTGTAGAGTTGGACTGTAGCCTGCCAGGCTCCTCTGTCTATGGAATTCTCCAGGCAAGAATGCTGAAGTGGGTTGCCAATCCCAACTATTTTGTATTAAAATGGATTAGATTATTAACATGGAACAACTTGGCATTTTTCTAAGGGAAAGAAGTCAGTCACAAAGGTTATATACTATATGATTCCCTTAGGGTGGTGACCTCAAAATGACAAAGCTGTAGTGGTGATAAAAGATCCATGGTTGCTGGGAGTTAAAGGTTGGGGAGAGTGGGACTACAAAATTGTATCAAAGGGAGTCTTTTAAGGTGATGGAACAGTTGCATCTTGGTTATGGTGATGGTTGAACAAATTTATACATGTGTTAATTTCATAGAACTGTACACAAAAGTCAATTTTAGTGTATGTTAATTAAATAAAATTTAAAGGAGTGTAAAAATAATTTTTGTGTCCCCCTTACTATGTGGATTTACATTTCCTTGATTAAATATGTAACAGTCTAAGATAGTTGTGTTTTATACTTACAGCTCCAGTGGAACTGAAAAACAAAAATATACTTGCAAAATAAATACAAATTCCAAAACTGATAAAGTTCAAAGCACCATTAATTTAATATGACAGAAAATATTTGGCTGAAACTTACTTTTCTCTCCTAATAGGAATCTTACCTGACCATCCAAGCACAGATTCTTTTGAGTTCAGCATGTTTATATTATTTAACGATTCAGTTATTTTACATTTCTATTCTAAGCAGAGCAAATCCTTTGTTTATATGGTGAATTGTGAAGTCTTTTGACTTTCACTCTGCAAACTGCATCATTGTGTTGTTTCATATTTGCCTAAGGCAATTAAAGTAGCCTTACTTCACATTGATGTGATTGTCAACATAAATGCAGCTGTAGATAGTGAAATCACAAGGCAGAAAAAGTTCATTGTTGAAGGATGACCCTTAGATGATCCAGAATGTATGTTTGTGTCTGTATACAGGAGTGTATGTTTGTATATAAAAGTTGTTGAGAAAATTGAAAAGGTTAGATTACAATGTTTTGTGTAGAACTCATGATCACTAATAATATATTGATATTCAGATATATGGAGAAACACTCAAGCCTTTGAGGGTTTAGGTAAAGAAGGGTGATAGTCACTTTCTACATCTCTGAGTTTTAAAGCATAATTATATATGTAATATTTACAAGACTACAACCTAGATGCTACTTGGAGTTGAGGCATCTTCCTCTGGAGTGTTTCTATGGCGTTTTCAGTCTGCTTCTCTTGGTCTCTCCTTCAATCATTGTAATACCTCCTGCCATCCTGGTGCTTGCTGGTCCAAGTTCAATGACTCCCTGGTCAGGAGGGTAGGAGAAGGGGACGACAGAGGATGAGATGGTTAGATAGCATCACCAACTCAATGGACATGAATCTGAACAAACTGTGGGAGACAGTGAAGGACAGGGAAGCCTAGCATGCTGCAGTCTATGGGGTGGCAGAATTGGATACGACCGAGCGACTGAACAGCAACAACTGGCCCTTCTACAGAAATTGTTTTATCTTCATCCTTCTCTTTTTTGATTTTATTCTCCAAAGGTTTCTCTCTCCTGGAGTTTTTATGAATGGAATCATAGTTTTGTCTTTTGTGGCTACTTCTGCTCCACATAGTGTTTTTGAAATTCATTGTTTTTCTTTTTTTTGCATGTATTAGTAATTTCTGACTTTTGTAGCTGAATAGTATGCTGCTTGATAACTATGCCATAGTTTGTTTGCCTAATCAACTTTGGGTTATTTCTAGGTTTTGATTATTATGACTAAAGCTGTTTTGAACATTTATGGGCATTTATTTGTGTAGACAGGTATTTTAGTTTTTTGAGTCAATACTTAGAAGTACATTTTCTGTGTTGTTTAGTAAGTTTATGTTTAGCTTTATAAGATATAGACAGACTGATTTCCAAAGTGCAATACTATTTTACATTCTTTCCAGTGTTGTTCAAACACTCCAGTTGCTTCATATCCTTGCCAAAATTGGATATTGTTGGGCTTATCATTTTAGTCATCCTAAAATGAATGTGTGTGTGTATTGGTATTTAATTTTGGCCTTATAGTACTTTTCCATTATAAGCAATGATTTATGAATTGTGTGTTCGATTCTGATGTTTTTCCAAATGGCAAATTTATCTTGTGATTATTGACTTGTAAAAGATCTTTGGATAGAAGTTCTTTGTCAGATATATGTATCATGTATGATTTTCCAAATCTATGGTTTGCTTTTTCATTCTCTTAACAGTATCCTTTGAAGAACATAAATTTTTTTATTTTCATAGAGGTCAGTTTATAAATGTTTTCTTTTATGGTTTGTGCTTTTTATGTTCTAGCTGAAAAATTGTTGCCTGCTACAAATACATGAAGATTTTTCTTTTCTTTTTCTTCCTTAGACTTTAAAGGTTTCAGTTTTTTAATAATTCTATTCAGGTGTATTTGTAGGATGTCCCTCTATTGAAATTTTATATTTTTTCCCACAATTAGGCTGGAGTTATGGGATCTCTGGGAAGGAGATCACTGAGGTAAATTCATTTTCATCACGTCATATCAAGAGTACATACATGCTACCAATAAGGTTTATCAGTATTGATGCTGCCCTTGCGCACCTCTTTTCCCCCTTTTTCCACATTGTACTTTGCAAGAAAGTCACTATGGATAGGCTGCACTTAAAGAGAGGAGTTATTCATTTCCTTCAGGTGGAGTGTCTACATTGTTTATTGGGATTTTTTTCTGCGTGGGAGATTTGTCTTCTCTCTATTGTTGATTTATTAAATCACTTATTTATAATCAATATGGACTCATGAATACTTACTTTATATGTTGGTTTATAATTCAGAACTACTTTATTTGTTTTGATGTTCAAATGTTCAAGCTTTGGCCATTGGAAACTCCTTTGATATACTCTCATTGTGTGTGTATGTGTCTGTGTCTATGTGCTTAAACACTTTATGACAGTATAAGATACCATGAGCTCATCTTTTACAGTTGCCTCAGTCCTAAAATCGGCCCTGGTCTTGTTTCATGGAAAGTGGTATTAGAAACAATGATCTGGGTGTTAGATTTTCTTATTTCTGTAGAAGTTTTATTTCTTTTAGATGACAGAAAAGCAAAAATAAAATTGTGTGTATACCAAGCACTTTATCACAGTGACTATAAATATTTCTTTAAGTACTAGCTATAACCATATTAAGTTAACCTTTGAGTTAATTTAATATCACATAACTCTAGCCTGTTCCCCTTGTGTGTTTATACCTACCCTCTCCAACAAAGGGAACAGTGTGGTTTTTCATATTTATCTTTATGGATCTTGAGTGCACATATGAATTCTTGGGGGCAGAGCAGATTGTTACTTGCTGTANACTACAAAATTGTATCAAAGGGAGTCTTTTAAGGTGATGGAACAGTTGCATCTTGGTTATGGTGATGGTTGAACAAATTTATACATGTGTTAATTTCATAGAACTGTACACAAAAGTCAATTTTAGTGTATGTTAATTAAATAAAATTTAAAGGAGTGTAAAAATAATTTTTGTGTCCCCCTTACTATGTGGATTTACATTTCCTTGATTAAATATGTAACAGTCTAAGATAGTTGTGTTTTATACTTACAGCTCCAGTGGAACTGAAAAACAAAAATATACTTGCAAAATAAATACAAATTCCAAAACTGATAAAGTTCAAAGCACCATTAATTTAATATGACAGAAAATATTTGGCTGAAACTTACTTTTCTCTCCTAATAGGAATCTTACCTGACCATCCAAGCACAGATTCTTTTGAGTTCAGCATGTTTATATTATTTAACGATTCAGTTATTTTACATTTCTATTCTAAGCAGAGCAAATCCTTTGTTTATATGGTGAATTGTGAAGTCTTTTGACTTTCACTCTGCAAACTGCATCATTGTGTTGTTTCATATTTGCCTAAGGCAATTAAAGTAGCCTTACTTCACATTGATGTGATTGTCAACATAAATGCAGCTGTAGATAGTGAAATCACAAGGCAGAAAAAGTTCATTGTTGAAGGATGACCCTTAGATGATCCAGAATGTATGTTTGTGTCTGTATACAGGAGTGTATGTTTGTATATAAAAGTTGTTGAGAAAATTGAAAAGGTTAGATTACAATGTTTTGTGTAGAACTCATGATCACTAATAATATATTGATATTCAGATATATGGAGAAACACTCAAGCCTTTGAGGGTTTAGGTAAAGAAGGGTGATAGTCACTTTCTACATCTCTGAGTTTTAAAGCATAATTATATATGTAATATTTACAAGACTACAACCTAGATGCTACTTGGAGTTGAGGCATCTTCCTCTGGAGTGTTTCTATGGCGTTTTCAGTCTGCTTCTCTTGGTCTCTCCTTCAATCATTGTAATACCTCCTGCCATCCTGGTGCTTGCTGGTCCAAGTTCAATGACTCCCTGGTCAGGAGGGTAGGAGAAGGGGACGACAGAGGATGAGATGGTTAGATAGCATCACCAACTCAATGGACATGAATCTGAACAAACTGTGGGAGACAGTGAAGGACAGGGAAGCCTAGCATGCTGCAGTCTATGGGGTGGCAGAATTGGATACGACCGAGCGACTGAACAGCAACAACTGGCCCTTCTACAGAAATTGTTTTATCTTCATCCTTCTCTTTTTTGATTTTATTCTCCAAAGGTTTCTCTCTCCTGGAGTTTTTATGAATGGAATCATAGTTTTGTCTTTTGTGGCTACTTCTGCTCCACATAGTGTTTTTGAAATTCATTGTTTTTCTTTTTTTTGCATGTATTAGTAATTTCTGACTTTTGTAGCTGAATAGTATGCTGCTTGATAACTATGCCATAGTTTGTTTGCCTAATCAACTTTGGGTTATTTCTAGGTTTTGATTATTATGACTAAAGCTGTTTTGAACATTTATGGGCATTTATTTGTGTAGACAGGTATTTTAGTTTTTTGAGTCAATACTTAGAAGTACATTTTCTGTGTTGTTTAGTAAGTTTATGTTTAGCTTTATAAGATATAGACAGACTGATTTCCAAAGTGCAATACTATTTTACATTCTTTCCAGTGTTGTTCAAACACTCCAGTTGCTTCATATCCTTGCCAAAATTGGATATTGTTGGGCTTATCATTTTAGTCATCCTAAAATGAATGTGTGTGTGTATTGGTATTTAATTTTGGCCTTATAGTACTTTTCCATTATAAGCAATGATTTATGAATTGTGTGTTCGATTCTGATGTTTTTCCAAATGGCAAATTTATCTTGTGATTATTGACTTGTAAAAGATCTTTGGATAGAAGTTCTTTGTCAGATATATGTATCATGTATGATTTTCCAAATCTATGGTTTGCTTTTTCATTCTCTTAACAGTATCCTTTGAAGAACATAAATTTTTTTATTTTCATAGAGGTCAGTTTATAAATGTTTTCTTTTATGGTTTGTGCTTTTTATGTTCTAGCTGAAAAATTGTTGCCTGCTACAAATACATGAAGATTTTTCTTTTCTTTTTCTTCCTTAGACTTTAAAGGTTTCAGTTTTTTAATAATTCTATTCAGGTGTATTTGTAGGATGTCCCTCTATTGAAATTTTATATTTTTTCCCACAATTAGGCTGGAGTTATGGGATCTCTGGGAAGGAGATCACTGAGGTAAATTCATTTTCATCACGTCATATCAAGAGTACATACATGCTACCAATAAGGTTTATCAGTATTGATGCTGCCCTTGCGCACCTCTTTTCCCCCTTTTTCCACATTGTACTTTGCAAGAAAGTCACTATGGATAGGCTGCACTTAAAGAGAGGAGTTATTCATTTCCTTCAGGTGGAGTGTCTACATTGTTTATTGGGATTTTTTTCTGCGTGGGAGATTTGTCTTCTCTCTATTGTTGATTTATTAAATCACTTATTTATAATCAATATGGACTCATGAATACTTACTTTATATGTTGGTTTATAATTCAGAACTACTTTATTTGTTTTGATGTTCAAATGTTCAAGCTTTGGCCATTGGAAACTCCTTTGATATACTCTCATTGTGTGTGTATGTGTCTGTGTCTATGTGCTTAAACACTTTATGACAGTATAAGATACCATGAGCTCATCTTTTACAGTTGCCTCAGTCCTAAAATCGGCCCTGGTCTTGTTTCATGGAAAGTGGTATTAGAAACAATGATCTGGGTGTTAGATTTTCTTATTTCTGTAGAAGTTTTATTTCTTTTAGATGACAGAAAAGCAAAAATAAAATTGTGTGTATACCAAGCACTTTATCACAGTGACTATAAATATTTCTTTAAGTACTAGCTATAACCATATTAAGTTAACCTTTGAGTTAATTTAATATCACATAACTCTAGCCTGTTCCCCTTGTGTGTTTATACCTACCCTCTCCAACAAAGGGAACAGTGTGGTTTTTCATATTTATCTTTATGGATCTTGAGTGCACATATGAATTCTTGGGGGCAGAGCAGATTGTTACTTGCTGTAAAGTAGATGATAATCACCCTTGTGGTTCTCCTGTGTTCCACTTCTCACCTCTGGAGAAACACTATGAGAACTGGATGGACAAACCTCCATGCACCATCTGTGTTGTAGGTGAGGAAATTTCCCCAGAATGAATCCGGGTGCTTATATACATGCTGTCTCCCTCTCTTCCTAAAATGAAGCAGAAAAAAAATCTTTGCTTCTCCAGAAGGACTTTGAGTTCTTTCCTTCTTCAGAATGTAAAGAAATCTCTCTAAAGCAAAGTTAACTATTGTTTCCAACTTTACAATCAAGGATGTCTCCCTGGTTCCAGACCTTGGCTTCTCTTGAAGCATAAATGCATACCTCTGAGAGGTAGACCTCGCTGGAGTTTTCTGTAGCAGAACAATCATAAATTACCATCCAGTGCTTGCTTTTAGCCCAAGTTCCAAGTTCAATAAAATTTGTTCAGACATTCCTAACTCTGCAGGAAAATATATATATTTTTATAGTCTCACCGATGAGGAAAGTGAAGGTCGGATAGGTTAAAACTTGTCAAATATATGGGCACTAAAGGTAGGATATAAACTGATATCTGAGTCCAAAGCCCATGTCTTTTCAATAAGTGGCTTTGTTCCAGAAAAGAGGTGTTTCAAGAACATAGTTTAGTCCTTTGACCTTGCTCTGTTCATACTTCTTTCTTCACCTGCCCACTTCATATTTCTTCATTAGTTGGCCCCTGCAGAGTTTTGTTTTCCAATATTTATTTGTAGTAATTTGCATTTTTAGTATTTTGGCGCATTTCTTAAAAGTAGTTTTAAATATACTTTGCTTTCTAGAACTCGACATGGTATAGAATGTCTTTTAAAATCCTAGAGACATTAGAAAAGATTAGATGATAGCAGAATGATGCTTTGATAAGCCAAACCATCCTGTCTCTGGGAGTAGACTCCTGGTTTAATGTGAATAGATAGCTCATATTCAGTTTTAAGCATACCAGAATCTTCCCCTGTATCTTTCCTCCTTGGTACTCCAATGCATTTTGTGCTTATTCTAACCTCATATTTTGTTATTCCTGTTTCCCTGAATGATTTGTACTAACACAATAGTCATGCTCAAGGTCAGAGTGTGAGCTGTAAATAGTTATTCAGAAGAGTGTAAAAGCCCTGATGGTATTTTCAGTTAATGAGGTACAAGACGAACTCTATAATTGACATTTTTGCTGCATTCTCTTCAATCCTACTGCAATAGAGAGGGTTCAGGACAGCTCTGCAATGTCATGAAGTTTTTCACACTGCTTTAGAGGATTCTGTGCATTTCAATTACAGACTTGTATTCAGAACCACTATTTAATTCCTGACAATTGCTTGGGTGTGACAATTCCTGGCTTAGCTGTTATCTATTTCCCTGTGCTTTTGAGGATGGGATGATAATGCAGACTCCTTTTATATAGTATAAAAGGGCTCTGGACAGTTCTTATAAATGTTCACCTGCAAACTTAATTTCCTGCCGTTGTAGCATTCAAATGAAAGTCCAAGAGAAAATAGTTCACTAGTCCTGGTTTAGCTAGTGCCTGGAGTATGTTTTGTCACAGGATATGAAAGTAGATCTATAACTGGAGGAGTTTCCTTTCCTGCAGGTGAGAATAGCTAACTGGCTATGGTGAAATGGCAGATCTTTTCAAGTAGTACAGCCAGGCTCCCTGTGGTGACATAGCCATCTGCTTAGCTGCAGTGGCCATGATGCCTGTAGTTAACACAGTTTTGCTGTTTGGTGCTCAAACGTTTAGAGAGCTGTGTGAAGCCTTTACTCATAGCCATCTGCAGTCATCACTGAACACTGTATGTTGGTGTCTGCCTCTGCTGCTCTCTCCAGTAGCTGCCATGCTGATGGGCATCTGCCTGTCCCATAGTCAGTAGACCAGCCCCAGCACTATTTAGACAGTAAGTGACTTCTTGGTTGTTTTCTTAGTGTTCTGTCTTCATTCTCCTAAAAGTCTGACTGTACTTCATGGGCAACTGACTGAATGCTGATTGTCAAAGATAACTGTTAATTTCAGATACATTTCCATCAACTTATACACTGCTACCTTGTTTGAAAATCTCACATTTGTTGAAGGTGCATGAAACATAGGACTTGAGATCATACTGAGAGGTAAAGTAAATGGTTCTTTTGAAATAAAATATTACAATATTAAATATATCCTTTGTATAGTATAGAAAAAGGGGTTCCTTGGGTGACAAAACTCTATCCCTTCTCTCTTAAGCATAAATTCTCTACAAGTTAGCGTCAGCTATCACTTACCTGTCTGAAAAAAACTATTTGAGTTTAGAAATGGTTTTTCCTGTTTACAAATCAACAATGACTCAATTTTAATTTAGCCTAACAGTTTGGAAGAGCACCACCAGCATATCCTTTTCTTAGGGAAAGGATAAAACTATCTTCCTTATTGTTCATGTTTTTGTTGGTTCATTCATTCAGTCATTAATTTACAAGTTCTAAATGAAAATGCGCTTGGCAGGAACTCTGCTTGTCTTCTCCTACAGAGAAGCTGAATACATGGTCTTTGCATTTAAGCAAACCTCAATGTTTGTGGAATGAGTGAATGAATGAATAACTTTTTTCTTTCTGGTTATGGAGTGTTTGAATATTGGGGGAGGAGAAATGCTGAATATTCTTTTAGCATAAGCAGATCAGAGCTTCTATATAGGATAATAGCAAATTCTACATTATATCTCCATCTGAGTTTGTCCATCCACAGAATCAGAAATAATGATAATAACAGCAATAGTAAATGGTAGAAATAGTCTTACAAGACAGAGACCTGAATAGGTAAACACTTTTTTCAGAACTGTAAACTCTTATACTCAAAAAGTTGAAGATATCACTTACCTGTCCAGAAAAGCAAAGCACTACTCTTATTGTCTTTATGATTTTTATATTGTGATTTCGTTCTAGTAGAACTGCTGCTGCTAAGTCGCTTTAGTCATGTCCAGCTCTTTGCGACCCTATGGACTGTAGCCCTCTGTCCATGGATTCTCTAGGCAAGAATACTGGAATGGGTTGCCATGCCCTTCTCCAGGGGATCTTCCTGACCCAAGGTTTGAACCCGAGTTTCCTGTGGCTCCTGCATTGAAGACAGATTCTTGACCTCTGAGCCACAGGGAAAGCCCCTAGTATAAATAGGAGGAGCTAATGTTTTTCAGTTGTCCAAGGGGTTTATACATTTAACAGGCACATTGACTGTGTACATTTCAATTCTCAAATATTTTTTGACAATCTCTTATGGACAACACACTCTGCTGTGTTTTCTGAAGAATACAAAAATGGACAAGGAGATCAAATGGGGGGAATAAGAATGTGTGTGCAGATACCCATAATACAAGACAATGTGATCAATCCTTTGAGAGAAGGGAAAAACAATACCTGTTATCACATGGTGAGCAGGAGATATATTTGGGGGCTTATCAGAGAAGGATTTTAGAAAGAAGAAGTATTGGCTTTGAAACAGGCTTTTTAGGGTTTATTCAGTTAGAAATAAAAGTGGAGGCGATTCAGGCAGAGTAAACCTTAGCATCAAAGATCATTTGTTCCTTTATTGATCAAACATTTATCAAGCACTTACAGTGTGGGGTTGCAGTCCACAGTAACTTGCAGTCTAGCTGAGAAGAAAGNAGGTTTGAACCCGAGTTTCCTGTGGCTCCTGCATTGAAGACAGATTCTTGACCTCTGAGCCACAGGGAAAGCCCCTAGTATAAATAGGAGGAGCTAATGTTTTTCAGTTGTCCAAGGGGTTTATACATTTAACAGGCACATTGACTGTGTACATTTCAATTCTCAAATATTTTTTGACAATCTCTTATGGACAACACACTCTGCTGTGTTTTCTGAAGAATACAAAAATGGACAAGGAGATCAAATGGGGGGAATAAGAATGTGTGTGCAGATACCCATAATACAAGACAATGTGATCAATCCTTTGAGAGAAGGGAAAAACAATACCTGTTATCACATGGTGAGCAGGAGATATATTTGGGGGCTTATCAGAGAAGGATTTTAGAAAGAAGAAGTATTGGCTTTGAAACAGGCTTTTTAGGGTTTATTCAGTTAGAAATAAAAGTGGAGGCGATTCAGGCAGAGTAAACCTTAGCATCAAAGATCATTTGTTCCTTTATTGATCAAACATTTATCAAGCACTTACAGTGTGGGGTTGCAGTCCACAGTAACTTGCAGTCTAGCTGAGAAGAAAGACACTTACCTAATAAGCCCCATGAGATGTGATCAATTTGGGGAAAGTAGTATGTACTGAATATAATGGAAACAGAGAGAAATAAGCAATGTATTCTGACTAGGAGGGGAAGGAGGTTACATTTGACTGGGGCCTTGGGGAATAAGTAGGAATTTTATGGTAGAGCAGAGGGAGAATGGCATTTCAGAGAGAGGAAAGATCATATGCAAATTATTCAGTCTGGGGTTTCTCATAATGTGGTTCCTTGAAGCTCCTTTACCAAAGGAGCAAACTGGTTTGCTTATACTATCTACAGGTTCCTAGTCCCTTCTCAGATCTACAACCCCTAATTACAATCTCTCTAAAAGGAACCCAGAATTTACCTTCTAAGCATATTTCTGAGTTTGATAAAAGTTGAAACTTGCTGGTCCAAATGAAGTGCTGTGACTACATTGGGGAAAAAAAGACTAGTTTGTTATAACACAAACTTAAGGCGTGTATGAGATGGAATGGCAGAGAGGTGGGAGAGAAAAGATATGTTCGGCAACAGACTGTTTATTTGCAGTGTAGTAGGAGCTGTGAGAGAAAACTAGGAGAGTGGTTGGTGTGAAATCACACAGAGAATTGAATAATGCATTAATTTTCTTCCTCTGGTAACTGGGAGCCATTGAAGTTTTTGAAGTAGGTGAGTGGGATGTGTAGGATGTCACACACACAAACACACAAAAGGTTTCTGAAGTTATCATCATGCCTTTCAAACAGTAAATAACTAATCAGTTCAGTTCAGTTCAGTCACTCAGTCCTGTCCGACTCTTGGTGACCCCATGGACCTCAGCACACCAGACCTCCCTGTCCATCACCAACTCCCGGAGTTTTCTCAAACTCATGTCCATTGAGTCGGTGATGCCATCCAGCCATGTCATCCTCTGTCGTCCCCTTCTCCTCATGCCTTCAATCTTTCCTAGCATTAGAACCTTTTCAAATGAGTCAGTTCTTCGCATCAGGTGGCCAAACTGTTGGAGTTTCTGCTTCAGCATCAGTCCTTCCATGAGCACCCAGGACTGATCTTTACGATGGACTGGTTGGATCTCCTTGCTGTCCAAGGGACTCTCAAGAGTCTTCTCCAAAACCACAGTTCAAAAGCATCAATTCTTCAGCACTNGTAGCTTGATAGGAATAGCATTGAATCTGTAGATTGCTTTGGGTAGTATACTCATTGTCACTATATTGAATCAATATAGTGAAGAATCAAAAGAGTGCTTTCAAATGTGAGAAAAAACAGTCTCTGTGTTAGTAGCTCCTGGGCCCTATCAGAGTCATCAGCTCTCAAGGGACATTTCATATGGTCTCAAAAGATCACTGTGATCTGAGAATGTTAGATTTGAAAGGAACCAGGAAGATCACCTGCGTATTTTGCACTTTAGAGATGAGCCAAGTGGAGCCCAGAAGGCTGGTTTGAGACAGAATCAGTGCAGGAACCCAGATGTCGTGTCTCCTAACTCAGGGGTTTCTCTTGTCACCACGGAGTCTCCCACCACTGATGAGCCAGCGCAAGACACACTGTGATGTCATTTTTATTAACAACAATAAAGACAAATAACAGTGCCTCTGAGTGTGTCTGTGAGAAAGTCTGTGGCCCTTCTCAGTCCCCAGAAAGCTTTCACAGTAAGTTATTTCATCCTAGAGGCTCCTGGTTATTTATAAAACAGACAGCCACATAGCTAGTTGCTTTGTTTATGACAACAGCTGTGACACCCTAAAGAGCGAGTGTGGTAGATCGGCAGGCTGAGCCGACTAATTCTTGATTTATTTCAAGAAAAATATGATACTAACTGGGGCTCTATCCTACCACATACTGCATTAGGACACACCAGAAAAAAAAGAGCGCTAAACTAGGAGACAAAAGATCCGGGGTCAGATTCTGGTTGTACCACTTAGCCCTCTGTGACTTTAGGCAAGTTGTGGCTGTCTGAAACCTGCTCTTCTTTAAAAGTGTATTTATTTTTCAGCTGGAGGGTAATTGCTTTACAATGTTGTGTTAGTTTCTACCATACAGCAACAAGAATCAGCCATAAGTAAACATATGTTGCTTCTTTCTTAAACCTTCCTCCCACCTCCCAACCCCATCCCACCCCTCTAGGCTGTCACAGAGCACCAGATTCAGCTCCCAGCATCATTCAGCAAATTCCCACTGGCTTTCTATTTTACGTCTGGTTATGTATATGCTTCAATGCTACTGTCTCAATTTGTCTACCCTTTCCTTCCCTCCTTGAGTCCACAAGTCTGTTTTCTATGTCTGTGTCTCTATCCCTGCCCTGCAATAGGTTCATCAGTACCATCCTTCTAGATTCATATATATTTGTATTAATATATGATATTTGTTTTTCTCTCTCTGACATACTTCACTCTGTATAACAGGCTCCAGGTTCATCCTCCTCACTAGAACTGGTGAAGCCCCCTCTTATGACAAGTCAGGGAGATGCCACAGCTGTCCTGCCCACCTACAAGGTCCCCTTGAAGAGTGTATGCTGTATTATACATTGTGATGCATAGGGAAGGACTTTGTGAACTCCGTAACATTGTTTATTCAGATGAGTAGAAAAAGCTGTCTGGGAAGGATCTGCTATGAAGCTTCTTTTCCAAGTTTAAGGTTCTGTGTTGAAGTGTGCTGTACATTTTGCATATAATTTCTACAGCAACTCTGTGACGTACGTGTCATTAATTTTACAGACAGAATTTGAAGATCAGTTTACTCAGTTGGCCATGTGACCAGCTGGTAAGAAAAAGAGTTGATCTGAATCCAGTTTATCCTGAGGACTAGAACCTTGCTCTTCTCGCAGAAGAACCTGGGGGCCTCATTCGCCGTTGGTGGGCCTGTGGCGGCATTCTTCTCCCACAGGATGGAGAGCACACTGGAGAATGACTGGTGTGGTTAGCGGGGCAGAGATGCTGGCTTGTAGTCACAGTGCCTGGGCCCAGTCAGCTCCTTGCTCTGGACGTTTTGACTCACTGTTGCAGAGAGTGCTTGTGTTTTTCCATTGTTTATCACAAAAGTGTGGTGTTAAAAGCCTCCTCTTTTATAGGCCTTGTGAAATAACCTGAAGCGTGGTGTTTACAAAGATATTGCACTTATCAGTCTGCTGCTGCAGCCTTATGAGAGCTCTGCCCCTGTAGACAGCATTTATTATTATTTTTTTTAATGGCCCAAAAGAAACCACCTTTTAAGAAGAAGATCAAATGAGGCACCTGAAAGGAAATCTGCCTTCTTAGTCCCATGGATATGAAAAGTCGCTTTTAGGTTTGGATGTAAATTTTGAGAATTGTTTGCCTCTTAAGAGTCCAGGGAAAAGCAATAGGTTTATATTGGAATCCTGCCTGGAGAGTAAATTGCATACCACTGAGTTAGCTTACTGCATTGTGGAGAGTAGGGCTGCCTGGTCATGTGAAAGTTGGAAAGACCTGGGTTCACACATGGGTACTGTCACTCACCAGCTGTGTGACTTTGGAAAAGTGAACCAACCTCCCTGAACTTGTTTCCTTCGAGTGAAATACAGAATATCATGTCTAGTACAATGACTTTTGAGGATAGATTATGTATTCAAAGAAAACAAATTCAGTTGGTTCCTAGTAGGCTATCAGTCAGTTCACAGTAGGCTGTTCTCCCAACCCTGTGGATGGTCAGATCCCTTGACTGTAGTTTTCATTCCATGAACTGGTGTGTGATTTTGGGACCAGTCACCTTGTTTCTCAAGCTCTTTGTTTTTTAATTGGAAAGAAGAAGGAAGAATGTGGACCAGAATTTTTCTAAAGTTCATGCCAGCCCAAATATCTACGTCTATAACTGATTATTTTTAACCCTACAGCCATAAGAATTTTGGTAGTTACTACTTGAAAGACTTCAAAGAGAATTCTTTTCTATGTCTATGACATTTTCCTGAGAATGAAACATAAAGATTCTATGCAGATAAAATAGGAAAAGGAATACCTTTAATCTAATATCTGGGTATTTCAGATGTTGCTATAAACTTGCTTGACAACATGTATTTGTCTCACCACTACAGTGTGTGTAACTTGAAGGTATGTATCTGTATTTTGTGACACAGAACAGAATTCTTAAATCCCAGCAATTTCTCAATGTGTATTAACTGGCTCTTTTTCAGTTTGTTTGTTTGTTTTTTTAAACATGTATAGGTGCCAGGGCTATAGTCTTGCTTGGACTGATAAAGAAGTGGTTTTTGGCATTTCCCTAAATATTTATATTTCTATCAACTCTAATTTATGTGTTACTGACTAATTTTGCAAGCAATACAAGGGCCAGGCCATATAGAACACACCATTCTCATTCAGAATTTCTTGGCAGAGAGCAAGCCTAAATCTCTACATTGGGCAGGTAAGACATGGGCATCATGTTTCCTGTCCCTCCTTGTATCCTTGTCTTTCCTTGGTTCAAATCCTTCATAGCTTCCTTTTTATTAGGGCATCAAATTTATCTATCGCCTGACTTTAACTCTATTTTGTATCAAGTTGGCCTCGATCTTTACTGCAGAGAGCTCTTTCCGACACTACATTTTCTCCTCTGTGTACAGTTAGAAAACCCAGCAAAGACTTGAGAACTCTGGTTATTTTGAAGTTATCATTTCAGTAATTGGGAACTGCCTGAAATCCTAAGGGGAGTTGGAGAAATCACAGGCCTATAATATCAGGTTTCTTTTTGAAACAAAAGAGCAGCATTTAGAAAACTTCCAATGCACTACCAGAGACAACATTTAGAGTGATAAAGGTTTAGCGTTTCATTGAAATGGTTCTCTGGTTATTTTTGTGAAGTCCCCAAACTGAGAACAGATGGTAGCATTTTAAATCTATGCAGACCTTGACATTACAAAGGATGAGAAAGCACTTGACAAAGTCTTTGTGGTCACCATGCTACAGAGTGTCCAATTGGGAGATAAAAGAATTGCATGGACCATTAGCACTTGAGAAATTGAACAACTGTGTGGAGAAGAAAAATGTTGACTAGCGACCCTGGGAGGACTTCTACTTTTCTCAAAAGGAACTTGAGAGAGATAAGATTAAAGAACAGACTAGATTTTGATGTTACACTTCTGTTCTCTTTCACTGAACAAGTTTTTTGAGCATCCACTATGTGCTTGGCATCATTCTAGCACTGTGGGGAACTCTAAGGTGGATAAGACGGAATATCTACTTTTGTGTTTAAAAGAACAGAAAATAACACTCCTTTCTTCCCCTTTATGTTTTATCTTTGAAACCAATTGAAAATAAGGCGCTCATCATCTGGCAGTCGAAATAGTAGTTTTATTATTTATGAAGCTGGCTGGAGGACACAGACAAATGGACTTGCTAATGGTAGGCCTTAGGACAGCCCAGTCTAAGAACAGTTTGTTGGCAGAGTGGACATGCTGACTTAGAATCATTATTGTCCAGTCTGTCTTGGCTTTGGGGCCCAAACTGGTAGCTTTTTAATTGATTATCTCTACTTTGTGAGATTCATAACCCATACTAATCAGATAATTTATGTCTTTATCAGGAAAAATGGGTAGAAGCAATATACAGTGAGACCTAGAATGTTATATCAGTNCTGGGAGATAAAAGAATTGCATGGACCATTAGCACTTGAGAAATTGAACAACTGTGTGGAGAAGAAAAATGTTGACTAGCGACCCTGGGAGGACTTCTACTTTTCTCAAAAGGAACTTGAGAGAGATAAGATTAAAGAACAGACTAGATTTTGATGTTACACTTCTGTTCTCTTTCACTGAACAAGTTTTTTGAGCATCCACTATGTGCTTGGCATCATTCTAGCACTGTGGGGAACTCTAAGGTGGATAAGACGGAATATCTACTTTTGTGTTTAAAAGAACAGAAAATAACACTCCTTTCTTCCCCTTTATGTTTTATCTTTGAAACCAATTGAAAATAAGGCGCTCATCATCTGGCAGTCGAAATAGTAGTTTTATTATTTATGAAGCTGGCTGGAGGACACAGACAAATGGACTTGCTAATGGTAGGCCTTAGGACAGCCCAGTCTAAGAACAGTTTGTTGGCAGAGTGGACATGCTGACTTAGAATCATTATTGTCCAGTCTGTCTTGGCTTTGGGGCCCAAACTGGTAGCTTTTTAATTGATTATCTCTACTTTGTGAGATTCATAACCCATACTAATCAGATAATTTATGTCTTTATCAGGAAAAATGGGTAGAAGCAATATACAGTGAGACCTAGAATGTTATATCAGTGGAAGGAACCTCATGGAACCTTCGAGATTGGGGAATAAAGATCTCCACTTAACACTCTCCAACTTTTTTCTCCTAACTCATGAGCCTCAACTCTTAAGTTTATGGTAAAATGACAGTGGATTTGTCCTCTCAGTGGAAAATATCCTCAGTACAGCAGGCATGCCACAGTATAGCACAAAGCCACATCTTTGTGGTGCAACTCCCCCAATACTAGCTACCGCATCATTTGAGATATCTTCCTGGGACCATAATGGGAAGTGTAGCTGGGTCATTAAATGGCCTTTGAAGAAGGCTAGAGTAGTAACTTAGACTAAAATGTGCTTCCTGTTTAAGTCTCTTTTTAAATTGTATTCTATAATTTTGTCCACGGTTGTGATATAAACCCGAACAAACAAAACTGACATATGGAGATGCCCCCAATTGGAATGCAATCTATTTTCACTACTGAGTTCCTAGGAAAAAAATAAAAGCACAAAAATAAAATTCTCTTGTTTTTAAAATAAAGTTCAAATTCACCAAAGACAAAAATGGGCTTAAGGACTTCAGTGGGTAAGGTTTGACAGTTTTGAACTTGATATAGGGATGACTTCTGGGCTTGTACTTGTCTGTAGGGACATTTTGTACACCACACTTCATCTCCACGATGTGGTCAGTTCGTAAATTTTTTGCACAAGCAGAGTGCAAGTCAAGCTAGTTAATATCTGCTGAGCACTTCCATGTTCAGGGCATTATGGGTAATACAGACATGACTAAAGATGCAGTTCCTTTCCCCCAGGGGTTTGCAATCAAGTAAACTAGGTAAAATCATTGACATACAAGGTGCCTCTCTATCTGATTCAGCCTAAATTATGAACACGATTTTTTGTTTTCTTCTCAGTTCCAGCCACCCTGAGACTTCATGTGCTCATAAAACATGGCACCTAATAACATCCCTATGTCATTACACTGCTGTCCTCCATAAATGCTGTCTTCCTATCCTTTTCAGATAGGCGGTAGTTAAGAACCAGTTCAAATATCACTTCTTTGGTTAAAACTTTGTTGGTTTTCTGGAAAGAGATATTCAGACCTTCCATTGAGCTCCTCCTGTATTTTTTCCTACCTCTGTTATAGAACTTACTGCCTTTAGATTGAGTGCCTTAGAATAACAACATCTTCTTGTTTATTTGTTCTTCTGTGTATTGTAATGGCGGCTTTGAATCTTTACCTCTCCTTCTAGTTGTGCCCGTTACCATACGACTTTTAGGGTCCTCCCACCAAGAAGTAGAGTCTATTTCCTTGCTCTTTGAGTCTGAATTTGGTTGTATAGTTTTCTTTGGCTAAGAGAATGTTAACAGTTATGACACAGAATCTAGGAAAAGTATCTGAGTATTTTCTGTGTTCTTATGCTTCTTCCTTTCCTTGGAGGATGGGCAACACATGGAGCATGCCAATTTGTCCCAGTTACACCAGCCAAAACCAGCCTAGATCAGCCAACACCCTCTGATTATCAGACATGTGAGCAAGCCAAGCCAAGTAAGAATGCCTCAAGTACAGTCCAGACCTACAGGCTTATTTCTTTACTAAATACATACTTGTTGCTTTATGACACTGTGTTTTGGGATTAGATGTCAGGTAGCCATTTTGTTGAAATAAATAATATCCCTTCTTTTCCTCCATTAAATAATTTAGTTTTCTAAGAATAGGGATTAGGTAACATTCTTCCTTTCTCTTCCCCAGTAGTTAGCATAGAGAAGATATATTTTCTTGCTGCATATAAAATATTTCAGATAAATAAGTTTAATATACATATTATATTTATCTTATTGAGATAACTTCAAAGTTGATTAAATTTGATGTTGAAATACACAGTAAACTTTTTTGGTTGTAGCCCATTTCTTTTCCTAATGTTTTCCTTTAGGCTAACTTTTATGATGTTTATATATTATACACCAAAATTTGAAGAAGAGAAGACATTTAGGAAATAAAGAGCCAAGAGGAAACAAGGATGAAATGAAAATGTCATTGTTAATCAGCTGGATGACAATGTGAAATAAATAATCTTGCAATCTTCATGTAGCTATCAACCATGATCTGAAAAATATTCACAGCTACCATTTTTATCCTATCAAAATCATTTTTGTCTGACACTGAACTAGTTCAGGTTATTATTAGGGTAAACCCAAATGTTTAATTCCTACTTACTTGTATACACTTTAATAAACACAGAATTCCCCAAAAGCAGAATCAGATGTTTTTCATATTTTTCTGCTGGTCTCCTAGTGAAAGCAGCCCAAATTGCTGAGAGTTGGGCTTTAGGTAAAATTGATCAGTTTTTGATAGAAGCTGAAACATAATTAGGGTGTTAATTGGAAAGTTGAGAGAGCACTGTGGATAGGAATGGGTTCTGAAAAATGGGTGCAGGGAGTCATGCAAAAGTCTGCAGTTCTCAGCACTGTGGGGCTGCCTATGGGTCACAGCCTTTCCTCTGCTCTTGCATACTGCATACCCATTCTGAACCTGCAATAAAAACAGATACTGCAGGTTTGGGGAAACTAATCTAGAAGGATCTGTCCCTTCAGGCAATTATTACTTTTTTTTTTTTTCCCATTTGACAAACAGGAAGTTAACCTTGCAGAATTAAGTTACTTCTAGACTCTCTTAGATGCAGGGAAAAAACAAAGAAAACAGCCATTTTGGTATGAATAGAAAATTTAGCTAGTAAGTTTCTTGTTGTCATGCTGGCTGGACATGTTCTGATCTGACTAAAATGAGCTCGGAGAAATGGTTTGCGTGTCACCGGAAAGAAGCCCTGTGAAGGTCCTCCTCCAGATCTTTGCGACCTCATTCTTGATTCCTGTCAGGTAGCCAGTGCATCATAGTATGGGTTCGCATTTTTTTGTTTGTTTTCCATCTGTCTTTTTCTCACTCTGGGGTCATTTATAGTGAGATGGTATCCTCTACCCTAACCCATTTGTCAGACTAGAAAGTGAATTCTGTGATTCTTACAGAAAAGCTAAGTTTACTTCAAGGTTTTGTTGGAGGACACTGAAATGGTCATCCCTTATTTATGCTCAGAACCAGTTAGGGCTGTTGATTTTGATTCTCATCTAGATAGCAGTCACATACAAAGGTGGCTTCTGGGAAGAGACCTGGTATCATAAAAAGAACGTTGGTTTTAATATAAGAAAGATCTGTGTTATAATCTTCACTCTTTCACTTGCTAATTATGCAGTCTTGGCTGGTTACACAGCCTAGCTAACTCAGTTTCCTTATTTGTAAAATTGGGTTAATGTAAGTTTTACAGGTTACTACAAGTCAAGCATTTGTAGCAGGCATTCAAACCAGTCTGGAGTTCTTCCCTTATTCTCTAGAGCTTTTGGTGTCCTCATGACTAAGTCATATAAACTGAGTTGATCACTGGTTGTGAATGAAGAAATGAAAGCCCACTGCCCAGAATTAGCACCAGATTTGTCACTATATTTGGTGTTGGAGAAGACTCTTGAGAGTCCCTTGGACTGCAAGGAGATCCAACCAGTCCATCCTAAAGGAAATCAGTCCTGAATATTCATTGGAAGGACTGATGCTGAAACTGAAAGTCCAAAACTTTGGCCACCTGGTGCGAAAAACTGACTCTTTTGAAAAGACCCTGATGCTGGGAAAGATTGAAGTTGGGAGGAGAAGGGGACAACAGAGGATGAGATGGTAGGATGGCATCACCAAGTCAATGGACATGAGTTTGAGTCAACTCCAGGAGCTGGTGATGGACAGTGAGGTCTGGCGTGCTGCAGTCCATGGGGTTGCAAAGAATTGGACATGACTGAGTGACTAAACTGAACTGAACTTGTTAGTATAAATCTGCATTGAATTGGANGGATGGCATCACCAACTCAATGGACATGAGTTTGAGTCAACTCCAGGAGCTGGTGATGGACAGTGAGGTCTGGCGTGCTGCAGTCCATGGGGTTGCAAAGAATTGGACATGACTGAGTGACTAAACTGAACTGAACTTGATAGTATAACTCTGCATTGAATTGGAGCATCCATCTACCTCAACTCAAGTCTAGGTTCTGATTCCTGGGGTGCTAGGGTTAGGTTAAAGTTAGTTGGTGAAAAAGAAACCCAGAGGTATTAATTCATTAGTATTCTCAGACAATCAAGTCTTCCACATCACTGTTTTCCCCTATTCAGGCTCAAGAGGTTAATGATATTTTTTTTAAAATGAATTTTCAAGTGCTTAATGATTTCAGTGCAGTTGGTTGTATAATTTGCTTCACTTTTGACCTGATGAGAAATAAAATGCAGAAATGTAACAGTGATTTAACCCCAACTCTCTTAGAGAAATTTGATAAAACACACACACACACATGCATGCTTTTGTTATTTACATTCAGAAGAACAATTCTATTTTTAGTCTGAGAGAAGTGTTTTCAGGGATACAGTAAAATCTCTGTGATTTGAAGAAGAAAATACGCCAATAGTGAAAGCTATAGGAAGGAGTCCTCACAGATGGGAGACAAAGAATTCTTTACCTATCAAATTTTATAAGATGAGATGCAGATCTAATTTCTAGCTATTGCAGATCATGAGACTAAAACTATTAATATATGAGATGTTATACTTGCTTCTCTTTGTCTTACATTTGCACAAACAGTTGACCTGGTTTCTGGAAATCCACATCTGTGTTGACTGTCATCATCTGCTGTCTACAGAGTTCCAGGCAGTTAACCTGATCATTTTGCTCTCCCACATCTCATGATGGAGTGCTGTGAGACCTAAGAAGGGGATTATGGCAGAAGGAAAGAAGCGAAGATTTTTTTGTGTGTGTGGAGGATTTTTTGTCATATATGAAATGCATTTAATTCTTGATTTAAATTGTAAGAAAACCAGTAAGGGGTCAGGAAAGAGTATTCAGAGAGAAGGATGGAACTTACTGTGAAGGTGTGATTCTTTTGTACAATGGCAACAGGTATGTCAAAATGAATGAACTATTAAATCCAGTGCAAACTGATTTTTCCGGCTGAAATTCTCTTGGAAAAAAGCAAGAGAGCCTCAGGGAAAGGATTTAAAGCAGAAAAAGAAGCCCTTCTCTGCCATTTTATTCTCTGTTTTTAAAGTTATGTCACGTTAACTTTAATGAGGCAAAATGTCTATCAAGCTTTAGAACTATATGAGAAATTTTAAGGGAATGATTATAGATTCAATTCAAAAAAGATACTCTGGATAGTCAGTTAAATCTTTTCTTTTCCTTCTTATTAAAGCTGCCTTTTTAAAAATAGGAGCTTTTGTATTTTGTGCTATGTGACATAACCTAAGAAAAACTTAGAAAATCCTGTGGTAAAATTTTAAAGTGAAGTGTTTTGAGAGCTAAAAAGAATATGATGTGAGAAATCTTTTGACAGAAAAATGACAGGCAGGTGGATAGAAAAGACTTATGCATGCTAAAGAAAAAAAACACAAAACTACCCCCTTAAAATGATACATCATATAACAATGGCCTGGGATGAGTCATTTTCTTTTTATTTCTTAGGCAAAATCTATTTAATGATTTTAACATTTATCCATTAATTTTTTTTTTCTGCTTGAAGTGTAGTTCAAAACTCTGTATCAATCCTCTGAAGGTTAAGGCAGGTATTTATTAAAAAAGGAAAAAGGATTAAAGATTTTCAACAACATGTCACAATATAGAAGAGATGTGTAGCTGGAGACTTTCTGAAGAAATATTTTTTCCTGTGACTCTCCTTGATGAAGCCTTGTAATGATGATAAGCCTGTATTCCTACCAAGGAAGGAAAGCATTTCAGAACAAATGTAAAAATTTCCTTCCCAGGTAAAGGCAACCAGTTTTGTAATTTAATTCTATTCTGAGCCAATGTCTGGAATTTCAGGAGAAGGGTGAAAAAAAAAAAGTCTCCATGGAATTCAGTAAATTGGTTTTAAAATTTGCTTGTTGGGGGCAAAGAACATGTTCCCCTGAGGGAATGTATAGATTACCTTTCTTACCACCTGACTTGGCTATGTTTGTGTTGGCAGAACATGGCATATGAAGGAGCAAGATGGTTTCAAGTGTTTCTTGACAATTATGGTATCAGACTGCATATTTTTAGAAAAATTCTCCACAAAGGAAATATTTAGTTATATGTCATGTTGTTCATCAAATAATATTACTGTGTTATATATAATGGACTTATCTATAATACCTTGCTTCTTTCCATAATCATAGGACATGTGCAAACTCAATGGCTATTCAAGATATTATGAACTGACAAAGGCATTAGGACTTGGAGACTGTAATTTTCTAATCTCACTTGGGCCACAGCACGTTTTCCTGATTGAAGGTTAGCACCTGGAATATAGCCTTTGTATATAAAATGTNGGAGGAGAAGAGGGCGACAGAGGATGAGATGGCTGGATGGCATCACTGACTCAATGGACATGAGTCTGACTGAACTCCTGGTGTTGGTGATGGACAGGGCGGCATGGTGTGCTGCGATTCATGGGGTCGT
Source organism: Neotragus moschatus (assembly GCA_006410615.1). Lineage (NCBI taxonomy): Eukaryota > Metazoa > Chordata > Mammalia > Artiodactyla > Bovidae > Neotragus > Neotragus moschatus. The sequence goes on from SJYA01000209.1 coordinate 1,837,941, forward strand.
GAAGAGTCTGACATGACTGAGTGACTGATCTAAACTGAGAAACTGAACTGAACAGAATTGATAACAGAATAACCACCACAACAACAGAAAACATAACTGACTTGAATAACATTTATAAATTTATTAATTCCTTTTTAAATTGTGGAGATATAGCAATGCAGTAGTTATGAATGGATTCTCTACTTCATAAAACTTCAAAAACATTTTCTTNTGATAACAGAATAACCACCACAACAACAGAAAACATAACTGACTTGAATAACATTTATAAATTTATTAATTCCTTTTTAAATTGTGGAGATATAGCAATGCAGTAGTTATGAATGGATTCTCTACTTCATAAAACTTCAAAAACATTTTCTTCAAGTAAAACAATTATCGTGTCAGGAAAGTATTTGATCTCAATTATGATTTACCTGTAGAAGAACTTAGCAGTTTTTTAATTAAAAAAATTAATCTAGAAATTTTAGAGGATTCCCAGATGGCTCAGTGGTAAAGAAACTGTCTGCCAATACAGGAGACATGGGGTTTGATCCCTGGGTTGGGAGATTCCTTGGAAGAGGAATTGGCACATCAAGCCAGTATTTTCTCCTGAAAAATCCCATGACAGAAGGGCCTGGAGGACTGAGGTCCTCAGTGTCACAAAGAGTTGGACATGACTAACTAAGCAAATCAGTTTTAAATATGATATTGTTGCTGTGCTGTGCTCAGTCATGTCCAACTCTTTAAAGATCCTCTATCCATGGGATTCTCCAAGCAAGAATACTGGAGTGGGTTGTCATTTCCTACTCCAGTGTAATTGCTAGGCTACTACACATATATATATATATATATGTATGTATTCAGTTCAGTTCAGTCGCTCAGTCGTGTCTGACTCTTTGCGATCCCATGAATCGCAGCACACCAGGCCTCCTTGTCCATCACCAACTCCCAGAGTTCACTCAGAGACACGCCATCGAATCAGTGATGCCATCCAGCCATCTCATCCTCTGTCGTCCCCTTCTCCTCCTGCCCCCAATCCCTCCCAGCGTCAGAGTCTTTTCCAATGAGTCAACTCTTCGCATGAGGTGGCCAAAGTACTGGAGTTTCAGCTCCAGCATCATTCCTTCCAAAGAAATCCCAGAGCCAATCTCCTTCGCAATGGACTGGTTGGATCTCCTTGCAGTCATATGTGTGTGTATATATATATATATGCAGTCATTAGTTAAGCAGAAGTGTAGAGATGGTAAATTTAACACATAAGAACTGATATTTTACTGAAAGATTGCATGCACTGGATAAATCCTTACTGATAGAATGAGATTCCCCTAAAGTGAAATTTAAAAAAAAAATCTCAAGTCAAATAATGTGGGGATATTTATATACCAGGGAAATAATTTATGCTTAAGATCTAAGGAATCTTTTCTCTAATGTTCCAAATCTAAATATTACAAGTCTTAATTTCAAGTGGACATATTTATAATGACAATAGTCATTCAAATAGAGATAAAGTGTTACTGCTTAAGCTGCTAAATCCCAAATTCTATGAAGAGAAATAACTGAAACAATTTTTCTAGTTGTCTTTTCATATTTTTTATGACAATCATAACATTTTAACCATGGGAAGTTTCAGAAGTAAGGGGTAGAAAGGTGGACGAGAACTATGTATGGGGCAGGAAACCAATCTATTCTTACATCTTCCACTGTATAGCTGAATATCTTTGAGCTTCATATTCATCATCTGTAATATGGACTTCATGGATCTGACATTTGTTCTATAATTAGAGTTTGTTGCAATTTTCTTAGGCTATATTCCACAAATAAGATCTATGATATAAGAAGAGAGCATGCATTCTGAAGTGTGTGAAAAATTATTTCCTTCAATTTAGGATGCAATATCATTCAAAATTTTAGAAAAATTAAGTTCCATGTCAACTTTGCAGATGAGGATTTAGCAAGGAACTGGAGGGTTTAGCAAGGAATTCTAGGTGCTTTATATATCTGGTAGGGGTCATCAAGTTGTTACTTCACAGATAGTGGTCCACACATGAAAATGATGCTCTTGATTGACTAAGCACACATCTTCCTCTTTGATTCAGCTTTGCTATTGTTGCTTTGTTATGTTTATTATATTACAGCTATTGTTTTCCAATGAGTATGTAGAAAATTGTACTGATATATACACTTTCATTTGATCTCCAATAGAGCCACCTTTTGAATAGAAGATGAGTAATCTATTATCTGTGGATGTAGACTCAATGAAAAAACACATTGGCAAAGAGAAAGTGAGAGAGGGCACAGGTTTTTAACCTCCTGGAAATTTTCTTGGATCCCATAGCCATTATTTTTCTATCTGTTACAAAGAAAAACTTTATATCTTTGCTCTTCTCAGAGAAATTTCACTTCTTTCTACCAGTGTTGAAAGTAGATGTGAATATCTGGAATAATAAAAGTGAAAAATATATGCAAAAGCTTATATAAATATAGGGACTTCCCAGGTGGCTTGGTGGTAAAGAACTCAACTGCCAGTGCAGGAAACACAGAAGACAAGGGTTTGATCAATCCCTGGGTCAGAAAGAGCGCCTGGAGGAGGAAATAGTCATCCTCTCTAGTATTCTTTCCTGGATAGTCCCATGGAGAGAAGAGACTAGCAGGTTACAGGCCAGGGGCTCATAAAGACTCAGACACAACTGAGGGACTGAACACATGTGCATGCATATAAACATAGACATTAATAACTATATATATATATATTCAGTTCAGTTCAGTTGCTCAGTTGTGTCCTACTCTTTGCGACCCCATGAATCGTAGGATGCCAGGCCTCCCTGTCCATCACCAACTCCCAGAGTTCATTCAGACTTACGCCCATCGAGTCCATGATGCCATCCAGCCATCTCATCCTCGGTTGTCCCCTTCTCCTGCCCCCAATCCCTCCCAGCATCAGAGTCATTTCTAATGAGTCAACTCTTCGCATGAGGTGGCCAAAGTACTGGAGATTCAGCTTTAGCATCGTTTCTTCCAAAGAAATCCCAGGGCCGATCTCCTTCAGAATGGACTGGTTGGATCTCCTTGCAGTCCAAGGGACTCTCAAGAGTCTTCTCCAACACCACAGTACAAAAGTGTTGATTCTTTGGCGCTCAGCCTTCTTCACAGTCCAACTCTTGAATACATACGTGACTACAGGAAAAAGCATAGCCTTGACTAGACTGACCTTAGTCAGCAAAGTAATATCTCTGCTTTTGAATATGCTATCTAGGTTGGTCATAACTTCTCTTCCAAGGAGTAAGCGCCTTTTGATTTCCTGGCTGCAGTCACCACCTGGAGCCCAGAAAAATAAAGTCTGACACTGTTTCCACTGTTTCCCCATCTATTTCTCATGAAGTGATGGGACTGGATGCCATGATCTTCATTTTCCGAATGTTGAGCCTTAAGCCAACTTTTTCATTCTCCTCTTTCACTTTCATCAAGACGCTCTTTAGTTCCTCTTCACTTTCTGCCATAAGGGTGGTGTCATCTGCATATCTGAGGTTATTGATATTTCTCCCTGCAATCTTGATTCCAGCTTGTGTTTCTTCCAGTCCAGCATTTCTCATGATGTATTCTGCATAGAAGTTAAATAAGCAGGGTGACAATATACAGCCTTGACGTACTCCTTTTCCTATTTGGAACCAGTCTGTTGTTCCAAGTCCAGTTCTAACCATTGCTTCTTGACCTGCGTATGGATTTCTCAAGAGACAGGTCAGGTGGTCTGGTATTCCCATCTCTCTCAGAAGTTTTCCACAGTTTATTGTGATCCACACANCAGTTCTAACTGTTGCTTCCTGACCTGCATACAGATTTCTCAAGAGGCGGGTCAGGTGGTCTGGTATTCCCATCTCTTTCAGAATTTTCCACAGTTTATGGTGATCCACACAGTCAAAAGTTTTGACTTTGATAACCAGGAGAACTCATTAATCTAGGAGGCTCTATTATCATGAAAAACAAGGGAAGAGGACTTACACTAGAGTCTACCTGCCTCATTTTGGTGAAGATTCTAAAGTTCCAGAGAGACTATGTACATTAGCCAAGATTACACACAATTTGGTGGCACAGAAAGTCTAGAAAACAGTTCACCTGACCTTCAAGTCTGTGTTTTTTTCTAGTTTATTAAATTGGTTCTACAGCATCGCTGCTACTGGTAAAAAAAAATACTGACCAAATTGGATCACTGATATGCCAGTCATGTTTATTAACACAAAAAACATTCCCAAAGAATCTCAAAGATGTTTTATCCTCTTCTATGAGTTAACTTGAGAATACAGAAATATTTGTATGTAATTATACTTCTCCGAATGATGATTTTTTGAAAAGGATTTTTTAAAAAACATTTCTGCATAGTGGTATAAATTTAGTATGAAGGACTTTAGTTCCATTTTTCTAATGGAGAGAGAGAGTATGTTTTGGAATTTATTACACTGTGCATTCCACTTGTATTGCCTGACAAATCATTGGAATTTAATTTTAATTAAAAAATATTGTGCATCATAGCCAGTAATCTATAGCTTCATACTGCCAAGTAATTTTTTGGAAAGGAATAGAAAATTGAAATCATTCTTGGGTATGGAAAATGTTTATGTGTTTAGTCTATGGGCCAATTCACAATTTAATTCTAATTTTTGAAAGACCCATGCTTTGTGAGCACAATGGTTAAGAAAAACTTGTATTTTTTTTTTTGTGATACATTAGCAACTTAGTGCAAAGCAACCCCCCAAAAGGAATGGCTGAATAGACAATAGATTGTACAGGGATAGTGAGAAAAAACAAAAACCAAAGTGGAACAGGGGACTCACTGTTTCAGCAGCAACTATCAGCTCTCCACTCTCATCATCTTCTCTTCACTGAAGCATCACTTGTTTTGTATTGCTTGAATGGCTTGTGTACATGTTCATCAATATCAATGATGATATTTGCTGCGCACACTGTGCTTTATGCCTTATAAAGGCTTTTCCTTTATGAAATGTAACGTTACATGAAACACCATCCAGTGAGATAAATGGGGAGAAACAATGACTTCCATTTTTATAGATAAGGGCATTAGTCATAAGAAAAGTTATTGTGAAATATGTTGATTGTCACAAAAGTAGCAAAAGGAAGATGCATATTTGACTATGAGTTTAAAGTTTGCCATTTGGAGACAAGATGTTTTGCATACAATGGTGTGTTCTAGAGTGGAGGGACAGATTACAAAGGTAGAGGCCTGTCATGACTGTGTCTATGGAAATAACATCCAGTCTAGTGTTTGAATCATTTCCATTGCTAGACTTTTGGTTCTATGAGTTCTATCTTTTTTTTTAATATGAGTAAGTTTGAGAATTTTAACTCTAAGAGGCTGGAGTATCCATGTTGAATTTTACTTTTCTACCCTTTCTTTTACCATGCCCAGAGCTCATGCCATCTACTGTTTCTTGTAGTATTTGTCTCTGGACTCTTGATTATTGATCTTGATTATTGTTTTAAGAACCCTACTTTGTCATATGTCTCTTCTTTGAAAACCTACCCATGATCAGGAGATGCAGATTGAAATATAGACAGATGCAGGCTTCCCAGGTGGCTCAGTAGTAAAGAATCCACCCACCAATGCAGGAGACGTTGGTTCGATCCTTACGTTGGGAAGATCCCTTGAGAAGGAAATGGCAATCTACTCCAGTATTCTTGCCTGAAAAACCCCATGGACAGAGGAGCATGGAGGGCCACAGTCCATGAGGGTTGCAAAGAGTTGGACACAGCTGAGCACACCAGCATAGACAGACACCAGCGTAGGTGTGAACATTGGAATGCCTGGTTGATTATTACTCTTTATTGGATGACTACAGTCTGTGTGGTCATGTGACTAATACAAGATTTTCCCCACGTGTTATGGTCAAAAAAAAGAGGAAATTTTCTTTTTTTATTTGGATCCATTTGTTTTGACATCTCAAGAGATCAAACTTAGCCAGACCAATGGAAATGACCAAATTCTGTTGCAAATACGCTGAGAATTAATTTGTTAATACTTTAGCTTCTCAGTTACTGATGCTACCACTAATATTTTTAACTTTTTTCTGCAAGCTGAATGTTTACACAGACTTAGCTTTGCTTTGGATCTTATTTGTTCTCTTTGGCAGCTCTCTCAAGACAGAATTTGCTATCAGATGATAAGGCTCAAGAAGTAAGAACTATTGATTAAATTTTAGTTGCAGGCTTGGATGAAGTAACTGACTTCCTGTACTCTCTATCCACCATTTTTTCCATGCTCATCTCTTTTCAAACAAGGATTAGAGGACAAAATCATTTTGTCATCTTTATCAGAGAAGAACTGCCATGGTAGAATATAATAGGTATTCCCCTAGCTTTAGGTTTGTTAGGTAATAGAAATCAGCTTTCACAGAGATCTTTCATCTCCTCAGACTCTAAGGATCTAACTAGTCATGTCCTTGTTTTCCTAGTCAAGATGGTAGGTTCCCTAAAACTATCCATGGATTTGCTGGCAAGGTGGCTCAGATGGTAAAGCGTCTGCCTACGATGTGGGAGACCCAAGTTCAATCCCTTGGTTGGGAAGATCTCCTGGAGAAGGAAATGGCAACCCACTTCAGTATTCTTGCCTGGAAAATCCCATGGACAGAAGAGCCTGGTAGTCTACAGTCCATGGGGTTGCAAAGAGTTGGATATGACTGAGTGACTTTACTTTCTTCTTTCTAGTATAGATGTCCATGTTCTCTGGGTGACTCTGGGGTAGCTGTTGATGCTTTCTGCTGTTTGATAGGAGATGCTTAAATATCTGAGCCTGGCTTATAAAGGGGCTTCCTGGGGTCATGGCTGAAGTTTTGGAATTGGTAAGTTTGTAAGATTTATCATGCATCCATGCCCTCTGTCCTAAATCTATTTTCTGAAGAACTTATTTAAAATGACATATTCCTGGGACTCATTAAAGAGATTTTGATTTGTGAGGGTTTGGACTGAGGTTTGCTGCTGCTACTGCTAAGTCGCTTCAGTCGTGTCTGACTCTGTGCGACCCTGTAGATGGCAGACCACCAGGCTCCCCTGTCCCTGGGATTCTCCAGGCAAGAATACTGGAGTGGGTTGCCATTTCCTTCTCCAATGCATGAAAGTGAAAAGTGAAAGCGAAGCCACTCAGTCATGTCTGACTCGCAGCGACCCCATGGACTGCAGCCCACCAGGCTCCTCCATCCACGGGATTTTCCAGGCAAGAGTACTGGAGTGGGGTGCCATTGAGGTTTAACCTTCATATTCAGCAAATACCCAGATGGATGTGATAATTTTGGGAGCAACTGCCTTAAAGGCTCTACAGCTATGAATGAAATAGATAAGCACCCTGAAGTTGAAAGGATATGTTTCCCCACAGGTTTCCAGAAACTTGGCAGATTTTGAGCTTAGTAATTGGTTGAATTTCTGCTGGGTGTCCTTTCGGATGAGGTTTAGCTCCAGGCAGAGGGTATAGCCTGAAAGACTATGTTGTATCATTTAGTTCTTGTTAAGGGCAAATGGTCTGGTGATTTCCTTGGTCTGGTGACACCTGGCTCTGAAAGTGATGTGAGACTGGCAATCTTCCTGTGGAAGCACCTTATCTATAAGAAAGGTGGTATAAAACATTTTCCATAATGTTGTTACAATAAATATATAAGACAATGCATACAAAGCAATGAGCAATGTTCCTGGAAACAGTAATGCTAAATAAATGTTTCTGTTGAAGGCAACAGATGAAGCTTAGTAACCAGTTTTTTGTAATACTTTACCTTAAAGTTTTTAATATATTCTTCAGTCATCTATTAGTAATTATTTGTGTGCTATGATCAAAGTACTCTGATGTGGCCAATGTCACCTGAATAGAAGAGTTGTATATAAAGATGATCTCAAAGGGATGTACAGGCCAGCTTTGGTAGGACATTGGCTAAGATGAGGGTTTGGAAACTATGGTTAAGGTTAAGGAGGAATTCAGTATCCTTGATTCTGTGAGTGTCTATCTCAATTCCAAACTAGGGCTGATGAATCCTCCCAGGTCTGAATAAACCCTGGTCCAGGGTTATAAAAAGGGCAAACTGTAGTTCTCTTATAAATTTGGTTTAATAGTTTTCATAATCTGTTATGATTTTCACTGTCTAAGGGTTGGATAACCAACAAAAAAGTTTTGAAAATAAAATTGAAGGATGATCCTTCTTCCTTTATTTAAGAATTTTATTAACCAGAAATTTGAACAGTTGGGAATAAAAATGTGAGACAAATTCTTCACAAAACTAGGTAGTGTTATAGAGTTGATCCTTGAACAGTACAGCTTTGAAAAGCATGAGTCCACTTACATGCAGATCTTTTCAATAAATAAATACTGCAGCACTACCCAGTCCACAGTTGGTTGAATCCATGGGTGCAGAACCACCAGTATAGAGGGTTGACTATAAAGTTATATGTGGATTTTTGGCTGTACAGGGACCATTGTCCTAAACCTCTGAGTGTTCAAGGGCCAGATGTACTAATATAATTCCTGGTCTGTGGCTGTGGAGCTAAAGTTTATTGAGGGTAGACAATGGGACTTGGGCATCCATGGATTCTGGTCCCTTTGGCAAGTTCTGAAACCAACCCCTCTGCAGATACCAAGGGACCACTGTGTATTTTCCTTGCTGGTATATGGGGGTGAAAAGGATTTCTTTGAGTTTGATGAATCTTATTGAGGTCTCTCTGGCAAGTCTTCCTAATGAGAGAACACTTCCTTTGACAGTCTAATCAAAACCTTTGCAAAACATACAGGAGTCACTGCCTGAGTTAGAGATGGATACTACCCAGATTATTCTTCCTAAAAGAAAGATTTTTTCCCTCTATGTCTTTCAGAAGTCAGCAGTGGAGGAGGAAAAACATTAAAATAATGTTAACTAAATCTGAGTTCTATGGTGCCTGAAAAATCTGCAACCCAGAGATAAAGAATTCACATTTGATTGTAAAGAGACACAATGCTGGCTGAAGAGTAAACACAGTTACTTCTGCTTGAAACAGGGTCCTGAGAGAGGAAAGAAGGGTCTTGGAACCAGTTCTATTTCCTAACTGCTCTGAAGCTCCTGCCTGCTTCATTAGCAATGGGCAAGATAGTGTGTTTAATTAAGAAGCCATTTAAAATAATTTGCAAAGAGCAGGGACGTGTCAAATGCGCAAAGTTCCTCATAGAGAAGCACTTCAGGGCTAAAATGGTGAGACTGACGGCAGTTTGGGACCTCAGAATCTTTCTTTGGCATCTTGAAAGAGCGCCTAATTAGCACGTGTGGTTCTGTTAAAAATAAAATAAAGGCACCAGTGTATACTCTAGGGCCAGGTACTTTTCAGTGGCGAAGCCCCTTCATGTGCTTCAGGAATCCTGCTCTTCTAAATAAACTAATCAAAATGAGGGCAAGTTCCCTTTACAGGGAAATGAATATCTCAAGTGAAATTGCAAAGAAAAATAGCTCAGCAAGTGAAGGAAGCTGCCAGATTTCGGGGGAGTAATATGGATGAATAGCAGGTATTCTCTATCAATTTGGTTCTATTTTAGCTTGTACAAGGTTTTACCTTGGTACCTATAATGTACTGTCTTTCATGATTAAAGAAAGTGATAGTGGCCTATCACTTCAGAGTAGTTTCATTGAGGGGATTTGTGAATCAGAGGGTCCTCTGTTCAAATTTTTAATTTGCCACTCACTAAATGAATGATACTGACTCTTAAAATTCTTATTTTAAATAATGAGAAACTTAGCTTTCATTTTTTTTCTTTAACAATATGTAATAGTTTATTCTAGAATTGCTTCATATTATAGATTCTTTGGAGAAGGCAATGGCACTATGACTTAAATATGATTATTATTTATATATTCAGCATATTTTATCTGATACAAAATATCCAGGATATCTTTTTGTTGAAGTATCATTGATGTACAACATTATATAAGTTACAAGTGTACATATGATTCATGGTTTTTAAAAGTTATACTTCATTTCTAGTTACTGTAAAATATTGGCTGTATTCTCTGTATAGTACAGTATATTTTAATAGCTTACTTTACACATAATAGTTTATACCTCTTAATCTCCTCTCCCTATATTGCTCTTCCCCTTTTCCCTTTCCCTACAGGTAACCACTAATTTATTCTCTTATCTGTTTTTTTTGTTATGTTAACTAGTTTGTTTTATTTTTTTAGATTCTATATATAGCAATATCATACAGTATTTGTCTTTCTCAGTCTGACTTATTTCACTTAGCATACTACCCTTTAGTCTATCCATGTTGCTGCAAATGGCAAAATTTTATTTCTTATAGCTAAGGAGTATTCCATTGCATATATGTTCCACATTTTCTTTATTCTTTCATTTCCTAATGAAGTCTCAATTTGCCTCCAGTCTTCACAATTGTAAATAATATTGCTATGAACATTGGGGTGCGTGTATCATTCCAAATTAGTGTTTTTGTTCTTTTTGTATATATAAGCAGGAGTGGAACCAGGGAGTCAGTCACATGGTAGTTCTAGTTTATTTTTTGAGAAGCCTACATTCTGTTTTCTACAGTGACTACACCAATTTTCATTCTCACCAACAGTGTATGAGGGCCCCCTTCTCTCCACATTCTTTCCAACATTTGTTATTTGTGTTCTTTTTGAGGATAGCCTTCCCGACAGGTAGGAGGTGATATCTCATTCTGGTTTTAATTTGCATTTCCCCGATGATTAGTGATATTGAGCCTTTTTTCATGTGCCTGTTGGCCATCTGTATAACTTCTTTGGAAAAATCTCTATTTTTTTAGCCTACTTTTACATTGGATTGCTTTTTTTCTTTCGCTGTTGAGTTGTATGAGCTATTTTTATATTTTGGAGATTAAACTTTTTTCTATCATATCATTTGCAAATATTTTATTCCCCTTAGTAGATTGTCCTTTTGTATTGCTGATGGTTTCCTTTGCTGTATGAAAGCTTTTAAATTTAGTTATGTACTTGTTTATGTTTGGTTTTATTTCTCTTGCTTTAGGAGACAGATTGAAAAAGATATCGGCAGAATTTACATCAAATAATATTCTGTCTATGTTTTCTTCTTGGAATTTTATGCTTTCTGATCTTACATTTAGATCATTAATCCATTTTTTAGTTTATTTTTATATAGTATTAGAGAATGTTCCAACTTCAGTGTTTGACATGTAGCTGTCCAGTTTTCCTGGCACACTTATTGAGGAGACTGCCGTTTCTTCTTTGTGTATCCTGGTCAACTTTGGACCACAGTTAACTTCTGGAGCCCCTGTTCTTTTCTGTTGATCTTTGTGTCTGCTCTTGCACCAGTGCCATGCTGTTTTGATCACTGCCGTTCTGTTTTGGCCAGCAGTTCCTGCTGAAAAGTAAGCTAATAGCATTATGGGAATTCCTTGGTATGTTATTTCTTGCTCTTCTCTTCCTGCTGTTAATAGTCTTCTCTTTAATTTTTACCAGTTTAATAAAAATATCTTCCTCTTAAATTAATCCTCTATGGCAGTAGTCCCAACCTTTTTGGCACAAGGGACCAATTTCATGGAAGACAATTTTTCCCATGGACTGTGGTGCAGGGTATGGTTTCAGGATGATTCAAGCTCATTACATTTATTGTGCTTTATTTCTGTTATTATTACATTGTGATATGTAATGAAATAATTGTGTAGCTCACCACAATACAGAATCAGATCATCAAGCGTTAGATTCTTGTAAGGGGCATGCAGCCTAGATCCCTTGCATGTACAGTTCACAGTAGGGTTCCCACTCCTATGAGAATCTAGTGTCACCACTGATCTGACCGGAGGCAGTGCTCAGGAGGTAATGCAAGCAATGAGGAGTGGCTGCACAGACAGATAAAGCTTTGCTCACTGGCCCACTGGTCACTTCCTGCTGTGCCATGTACCAGTCCATGGTACATGGGGACCCCTGCTCTATGGGACTCGGCACTGCCTTGGTCTTGGTATAATAAAGTGTTTATAAAGTGAATTAAAATGAAGTCGCTCAGTCATGTCTGACTCTTTGTGGCCCCATGGACTGTAGCCTACCAGGCTTCTCTTTCCATGGGATTTTCCAGGCAAGAATACTAGAGTGGGTTGGCATTTCCTTCTCCAAGGAATTTTCCCGACTCAGGGATTGAACCGAGGTCTCCTGCATTGCAGGCAGATGCTCTACCCTCTGAGCCACCAGGGAAGTCCTTGCAATTGCCTGACTCTATCACATTACTCAAAGTTTTGTGTACTTTTGCTATTTTGTTTCTGGTTAAGAAGCTTTCAGCATTTCTTATGAGGCAGGTCTAGTGTCCCTCATAGTTCAGCCAGTAAAGAATCTGCCTGCAATGCAGGAGATCTAGGTTTGATTTCTGGGTCAGGAAGATTCTCTGGAGAAAGAAATAATCCATTCCAATATTCTTGTTTGGAGAATCCCTTGGACAAAGGAGGCTACAGTCCATGGGATCTCAAGAGTTGGACACGATTTAGTGCCTAAACCACCACCACTGTTGATGAACACTCTCAGGTTTTGTTTGTCTGGGAAAGTTTGAATTTCTCCATATGTGAGTGATAACTTTGCCAGATAGAGTACTTTTGGCTGATGGTTCTTGTCTTTCAGGGTTTTGAGAACACCATTCCACTTCCTCATGGCCTGTAGAGATTCTGCTGAGAAATCTGCTGATAGTCTCATGGTGATCCTTTTTCTCTGATTACCTTTAAAATTCTTTATGACTGATGTTTGACACTTTTAACATGTGTCTTGGAGAAAATCTTTTTGCATTGAGGTAATTAGGTGTTCTCTTAGTTTCATGGACCTAAATATCCAATTTCTTTCCCAGATTTGAAGTTTTCAACTACTATTTCTTTAAATAAACACCCCACTCCATCTCTTCTCTTTCTGGGATACTCATTTTCCTAATATTGCCATTTCTAAAAGAATCAAATAATTCTTGCAGAATGTCCTTATTAAAAAAAAATCTTATTAAAGCTCAACATTCAGAAAATGAAGATCATGGCATCTGGTCCCATCACTTCATGGGAAATAGATGGGGAAACANAAAGACTCTGATGCTGGGAATGATTGGGGGCAGGAGGAGAAGGGGACGACCGAGGATGAGATGGCTGGATGGCATCACTGACTCAATGGGCGTGAGTCTGAGTGAACTCTGGGAGTTAGTGATGGACAGGGAGGCCTGGCGTGCTGCGGTTCATGGGGTCACAAAGAGTCGGACACGACTGAGCAGCTGAACTGAACTGACAGGTGTCATTTCTGTGTTCTATCTTCAAGCTCACTAATTCTCTACTCCTTATGGTCTGCTGTATTTTCAGTGCTTTTCATGCATTCTTTATCTTGTTTATTGAGTTCTTCAGCTCCAGTATTTCTGTTTGGTTCTTTTTTAGAGTTTCAATCTCTTTGGTAAAGTTAAAGTATCCTTTCTGTTCGTTACTTTTATTCCCAAGCTCATTGAATTGCCTTTCTGAATTTTCTTATAGCTCATTGAGTTACTTTATGATGGCTATTTTGTATTCTCTGTTAGTTACGTTGAATATTCCATGAATTTAAATTTGGTTTTGGAGAATCATCATTTTCTTTTGGGATAAGGTGTCACTCTGCTTCTTCATGCGCTTGATGAGGTGTTCCCCTGCTGGTGCATTTGAAGTAGCAATCCCCTTGCTTTAAAAAATAAATTATTCTAATGGTTTAACAGGTTAGAAATTAGAGATCTTTTTTTTTTTGTATTATCTTGTTTTCTAAGAGGTGATTTTATGTACAAGTTTTCAGTTTCTCCTAGCTGAGCCTCTGGTTATATTATATATATGTATCTCTTTCCACACCTCACTGCCTCTGTCAGAAGTTCATCTGGACGCCCTCATTGCTGTTTGAACCTGGTCTCCCTGCCATCATCGCCTGAGGTACTGAATGGCGCTCACTTCCGGGCCTCCAGCGTCTCCTGCTGCTGTGGGTGGGAGGTGGGAGGGGCCAGAGTCACGGTGCCTCCACAGTTGGAGGCGTGGGTTCCCAGGCCCCACTGTACCTGCTGCCCAGCTGCCTGTGTCTACAGGAGCGGCAGCGGCTGGGAAGCCACAGTCCTGTGTGCTGCGTCCCCTGCTGCTGCTGCCTTCTCTGGGGCTTGGGGCTCAGCAGCTATAGCTTGAGGGCTGGAAATGCAAGTACAGCCTCCGTTGTGCCCACTTCTGCCTCCTCTCTGGTGTCTGGCCAGCCCATGCGGAGAGGTACAGATGTGTGGAATTCCCCGGCATCCTGGTGTGTTGGGCAGAGACCTCTTTGTTGAGCTGTGGATGTTTTCCTGGTTGTGGATTTAAGGGAAGAGACAAAGGGGGGTATTTCACTCCGCTGTGGTGCTTGTGTCGCTCTCTACTGTCTCTTTTTAAAAACGTATCTAAGTCTCTGTTTCTTCATTCTTTAATGATAAATACATTCATGCTCACTTCACAGAGCTATTGTGAGGACCGATTATGATACATGGAAGGTACTAAAATTGTAGCTCTTATTATTCATATTGTCTAACTTTGGGTATTTGTTCACTCAACAAACATTTTTTTTTTAAAAAAAGTAAAGTGAAAGTTATTTAAGTGAGAATATACTCCCAGAGGAGGCTTCCCAGGTGGCACAGTGGTAAAGAATCCACTGCCAGTGCAGGAGACACAGGAAATATGGGTTTGATCCCTGGTTTAGGAAGATCCCCTGGTGTTGGAAATGGCAACCCACTCCAGTATTTTTGCCTGGAAAATCCCATGGACAGAGGAACCTGGCGGGCTACAGCCTGTGTAGTCTCAAAAAGTTGAACCTGAGTGATTGAGTGCACACACACACACACACACACACACACACTCTCTCTCTCTCTCTCTCAGAGGGAGAGTGGGCAAACAGGTGAGAACTGCTGCTATGGTCCTCTTTGGCTCACCAGTTATGAGGGGCATATAGATGAAGGGGCAGAAACAAACAGGTTTTGAATGCTTGTTATATACTAGGCTCTGTATGGTTTCTGAATGGTGTTGTTATTAACATCTATTTGACATTACTTTGTCCTTGTGGCTCAGATGGTAAAGCATCTGCCTGCAATGCGGGAGACCTGGGTTCGATTCCTGGGTTGGGAAGATCCCCTGGAGAAGGAAATGGCAATCCACTCTAGCACTCTTGTCTGGAAAATCCCATGGACGGAGGAGCCTGATAGGCTACAGTTCACGGTGTCTCAAAGAGTCGGACACGACTGAGAGACTTCACTTCACTTGTCCTCTAAGTCATAATCAATGAACATATGTGAAAAGAAAATGATTTTAATATTTAGTCTAGGAAGATATTATTTTATGATACCAGTGGAATTGGTAAAATTTTTCAAAATATGGCCAGTATTACTAGGTTTGGATGCTCCTATAATTCACTGTGCCAGAGTACTCTTGGAAGAATAGAAAATGGCTTTCTTCTTCAAAGAACCAATCTTATTAGCATTGAGGATATTGTCCTGAATATGCCATGAATACTGAAGTTCTTCAAAGTGAAGTTTCTAACTGGGTTAGTCAGGACCCTCTTATTGAAATAATTCTTTCACTTGTTATTTTGAGCAAAATTTTTCTATAATTTGTGTTAGATTTATATAATCTGTGTTGTTTATTTAAAGCTCAGACACAAATACACAGCTTATACCACCAGTGGGATTGCTATGGATACAGATTCTGTTCTGATTTTCATCTTAGTGAAAGGACTTGAGAAGCAGATTACTTCGGATTAAATAAAAACATGATTAATACTCATTAGGACTTTTGCTAACTTTCCCGGACAATTAAAAGAACTGGTTACATTCTGCTTTACTTTTCTCACTGGGAGATCACTATCTTTTATCTACTAGGATTCAAGTTGTGTTTTGTGCTGTGCTTAGTTGCTCAGTTGTGTCTGACTCATTGCAACCCCATGGACTGTAGTCCGCCAGGCTCTTCTGTCCATGGGGATTCTCTAGGCAAGAATACTGGAGTGGGTTGCCATGTCTTCCCCAGCAGATCTTCCTAAGCCAGGGATTGAACTCAGGTTTCCTGCATTTCATGCGGATTCTTTACTATCTGAGCAACAGGAAAGTCCAAGAATACTGGAGTGGGTAGCCTATCCCTTCTCCAGAGGATCTTCCCAACCCAGGAATCGAACCAGGTCTCCTGCATTGCAGGCAGATTCTTTTCTAGCTGAGCTATCAGGAAGGCACATGTTGTGTTTTAATCTTACGTAGGTAACACTAAGCAATGGCTGTCAAATTTCAATCACATTATGTGTGCGTACATGCTAAGTCACTTCAGGTGTGTCCGACTCTTTGCCACCCCATGGACTGTAGCCCACCCAGAAACTCTGTTCATGGGATTCTCCAGGCAGGAATACTGGAGTGGATTTCCATGCCCCCTTCCAGGGGATCTTCCCAACCCAGGGACTGAACCCTTGTTTCAGACATCTCCTGCGTTGGCAGGCAGGTTATTTACCACTAGAGCCACCTAGAAAGCTCCAGTTGCATCATAGTCATTTGGAAAGCTTGTTAAAATATAGATTTCTGGGCCCCACCATCCAGAGATTCTAATTCACTAGATCTGAGGGTGTGTGGGCAAGGATGTGCATTTTGAACAGGTTTCCAGGTGATGATGATGCTGGTTTGGAGGCCATACTGTGAGAACCACTGGATAAGTGTAATACAGTCTAGTTTTTGTCAGGTGCTACAATTACACTAGTACAGGCTGCTGTTGCTGCTGCTAAGTTGCTTCAGTCGTGTCTGACTCTGTGCAACCCCATAGACGGCAGCCCACCAAGCTCCCCCATCCCTGGGATTCTCCAGGCAAGAACACTGGGGTGACATTTCCTTCTCCAATGCATGAAAATGAAAAGTGAAAGTGAAGTCACTCAGTCATGTCCAACTCTTAGTGATCCCATGGACTGCAGCCCACCTCCGTCCGTGGGATTTTCCAAGCAAGAGTACTGGAGCGGGGTGTCATTGCCTTCTCTGAGTACTAGCTAGTACCTGTATGATACTTGATGACAAACTGTTTTCTCATAAAGTCTCATTTTATCCTCTGGTAATCTTGGAAGGTAGGCATTATTAGATCTGATTTATAGATGAAGACTGCTAACAATTTCTAGTTTTTCTTTTTGACTAGGCTGTGAGTTCTTTGGGGCCAGATTCCATATCATATTCAATTTTCTATCCTCAACATGTAGCAGAGGTCTGGGAATATATGTTTGTAGAAAGAATGGCAGGATTGGCTCTGGAGTCACACAAGAGTTCATGGCAGAGCTCAATTTTGAATCTGGACTCAGTCTAATGTTTTTCTACTCTTGGGTATACAAATCAAAAAGCAAATTTACTTTCATACCTGAGAAAATGTAGTAGTTTTTCTGTCCCCCACCCCCCCAAAATCCTGGGTTTACAAAATGAGGTAGTCAATGTGCCAATGTAATTAGAATTTGTTTTGAAGACTTTTGAGAGTCCCTTGGACAGCAGGGAGATCAAACCAGCCAATCCTAAAGGAAATCAGTCCTGAATATCCATTGGAAGGACTGATGTTGAAGCTAAAGCTCCAATACTTTGGCTACCAGATGTAGAGTTGACTCATTGGAAAAGATCCTGATGCTGGGAAAGATTGAGGGCAGGAGGAGAAAGGGGCGACAGAGGATGAGATGGTTGGATGTCATCACTGACTCAGCCGACACAAGTTTGAGCAAATTCTGGGAGATAGTAAAGGAGAGGGAAGCCTGGCGTGTTGTAGTCCATGGGGTCACAAAGAGTTGGACAGAACTTAGTGACTGAAAAAAACAATGTTAACCACTGATGAACAGCAGATCAGTGATGTTGTACACATTTATTCTGTTCTCTTTCATTGTGATTTCTTTACCAAATACTTTGTGCAGGAGTTCAGAACAGTAGAAATGATTGTTCAAGCTGAAACCATAAAAAGTGATCATCATAATCCGTAGGGAAAGTTACCCATCAGAACATTAAGTATTCTCTTACTATCGATTATAAATGTATAAGAAAACTTAAAAATGACTAAATTCACTTAATACATTGTAACTTGGAACATGACAAATGTTTGAAATAATTTGATTGAGAATTATTTTATTTCTTTGTAAGTAACTTATCAGATGTAGTTTGAACAGTGTTTGCTTTCTCATCATATAATGTAATGTATAGAGTGAGCATCTTTCAAAGCCTTGGAAAATCATCATACTCCTTTCTAAGTTTAGATTGATTTCCAACATTTTATCCTTTGCACTTCGGCATTGTAAAATAACCCCGAGAGTTCTTTTAATGTGAAGTTTTTTGCTGGTATTACTTCCTCTGGGTTATCTTCATCCTTTCATTTCAACAATTTCCTCATTTATACTGATAAATTCTCCTTCATTAAATTTCTCTAGCCGCACAGCCGGAGTCTTTTAAATGGTGACAGTGTCAACCTCCCCATGGTCAGTTATTTCCTCTATATCTCATTGGAGTCTGGGTATATATTTTGCAAAAACATCTTTATCTGAGCTAATACTTCAACATATGGCTTAAGATTAATCAATTCATGCCGACATAAAAACAGCATTTACTGGCAGCTAAAGGTCTTTCTTTAGGCTCCTAGTAATCATGGTTTTCTTTTGATGTGGCAACTGGGTTCATTGCTTTGGCCTGAATGGTAGCCAAGCTGATTGGGATTTGTTTTTAATTACAGTCTTCAAGCCAAAGTAGAAGTAAATGCCTCCCTTCAATGACATAAAGGAGGTGTTCTGTTTCTAATGCAGTTTAACTAAAAAAAATGTCAAAATGAGTTTACCTTGCATTCTATATTCATTGGACCACTTCAGTGTGGGTTATACTTTATCTTCTTGCAGGCCTTGGTCTCAGCGTATCTTTGTCAGCATTTTCTAATCATGTATAATTTTACTTTACTTTATATTTGCTGCACTTTCATCTTTGCCAATTCCTTCTTTTGAGTATCCATTTTTTATAAAATATCATGTGGGTTTATTGCTGGTCAACAAGGAGGCAACACAACTACACGCTTTACTGTCTGTGTGTGACCAGAATGATGGATGTGGTTTGATGAATAAATGACAGAATGTGGAAGAAGTGATGTTGTGAATCATTGATCATGATGCCCATTGGTTTCTATGTAGTGGTTTGTAGACTGAAAATCTAGTAGTGAAATTTGGACTTTATGCAATTACTATACTCACAGTTTTTGTGCTGTCTGAAATTTGGGCCATGTTATTAATATTATTTAACTGAACTATGATAAATAAATTTCATGCTTATTGAAACTGTGCAGTGTGAGAACTCCCTAAAGTAGAGAATGTTTATCTGCATATTGGATGGAAAATATAATTTTGAAGCTATACATTGTAAAACAGTACTCTCCAATATTTTCTCAGTTGTTTAAAGAAACAGGTGTTTTCTTTGGGCTCCAGAACAACTGATTAAATTAAGAAAAATCTGACACACATATTCTACTATAGCTTAAATATATATTGTATTAGAGAGAGGGAGGAGGAGAGAAAGAGATCTATAAATTCCATTTGTTTTTAAAATTCAGTGTAACATAAATCATTTAAAAGTGGGATGGGATATACGAGGATTGTAGAGAGCATTTAAAAGTTGGATATATATGCGGACTATGTTAACATTTGAGTATTTAAGATTTGTGCTATTCTAGCCTTCTTATGTTTCTTCCCTCCATGAGTATTTCAGTTGTATAAATAAAATGGACGGTGCTCAGTGGTGACCTAGGTTCCTTGAAGGAGGGGAAATTTGAACTGGCCTAAGAAATCATTTATCTAAGTCCTTGAGTTTTCATTTATTTCTGTGTAACGACTTTATGCAGTGTGTGTTGCCCTGCTATGAGGAACAGCTGAAGTTTTAAGGCATTCATTCATTGACTGACAAGAATAGTACTTGGTACTGAGTTGGCATTTTATAAACACATACCTTGTGGAGTCCCTCCTGGCCCATGAGATGACAAGAATAATTCACACGCTATCCTTTTGGGCACAGAGGAAACCTCCCTGTGCCATGTGTACCTGCATGCTCAGTCACTTGTGTTGCGCCTGACTCTTTGTGACCCCATGGACTGTAGCCCGCCAGGCTCCTCTGTCCATGGGATGTTCCTGGCACGAATACGGCAGTGGGTTACCATGCCCTCTTCCAGTGGATCTTCCCCACCCAGGGATGAAACTGCATCTTCTGCATATCCTGCATTACAGGCAGATTCTTTACTGCTGAAAGAAGCCCCCCGCCCCCAACCCTGATACCATGACTTTTTGCTAAGTCTCCAGTATTGTACAGTGATAATTCTAACGACACTTCTAATTTATTCAGTGCGTCCGAAATACTGTCAACTCTATTAGACCTTTGCTGACATTACTACTGTAGTTCTCTGAAGCCAGGACTCAAGATGGAGGCTCCACTTTCAAGGTGATTCACTTGCATATCTGGAAAGTTTGGCTGGCTATGGTATAAGGGCCTCCGTTCCTCCCTGCTGTGCCTCTCCATGGAGCTATTTGAGTGGCCTTACAGTATGGCGGCTGGCTACCTTCAGAGAGAGTGATCAAGACAGGAGCTGCAGTGTTTGTTACGCCTAGCATTGAATGGCACGCATTGTTGCTTCCTTAGCATTCTTAGTTTCACACAGCATGATTCAGTGGGGGAGGGCCCTATACAGTCTTATCAATACTAGGAGGTTTTATGTTTATGAGACATAAATTATTATTATCCCACTTTATAGATAAGTAAACTGTGGCACAACTAGTAAGTAAGTGGTAGAACTGTGATTTGAGTGCAGGCATTCTGGCTCCAAAGTTCATATTCTTAATAATCATGTTATCAGGTAAGTTACAATTCAGTACTGACTATCATTATTAGATACTGTTTGTATGTATGCTGGGTATTATGAGCTCTTTGTTCTATTTTTACTGGCATGTTTTTCATTCCTAGAGCAGCAATACCATACTTTTTTTTTTTTTTTTTTTTTACCATAGATTTATAACTTAATATCTTGGATCATTCCCCCAGTTCATTCTTCTTAATGAGATCCTTGGGTATTCTTGGATCACTGTACTTCTATATTCATTTTAGAATAATGTGTAGTATTCCATGAGAAATCATGCTGGAGCATTGATTGGAGCTATAGTGAACATATAGATCAATATTAGAAGAATTGATGTCTTTATGATTATTTTGTCTTCTTTTCCTCAAACATTGGATTCTTAAATATGACATATATGTCCACTGACTATGCTATCCTTTCACCTATCTGGTGACATTTCTGTTAGTTCACTCAGGTCAGTGCTTGGCTATGTCAGCTCTTTTAGTGGTAGTCACTTAATCTTGTAAGAAGTTGTTTGCAACTTCAGTCTTTGCTTGTCCTAGTTTCCTAATTTAGGAAGAACATTGCCTCCACTTATATTTTGTCATGTGGTAACCTGCAGTTCTTAGATAGTTCCTCTCATTCTTACTTTTCTATTTTTATAACCCTTCATATCCTCAAAATACCCTGAGATCACTTCAACTTTTTGCGTATTATATCTATCCACCCCAAAGCCCCTTCTTACCTCTCCAGATTACTGGGGATTTAAAATAGATTTTGTCAGGTCTGCCTGGAGAAAGAGTTGGGAAGAGGATAGGGAAAGGGAGAGGTATGTTGTGAAAGGCTGGACAAATGGGTGAAGGGGTAGCAATAAGTATTTGAGTAATGAGCTCTAAGCCAGTGACTATTGCCACGAATGTTCATTTGTGTGCAGAGCCTTGAGTGTCTTTTACCCTTGGAGCTCATACTTGTAATACTTTGCACCCCTCATCTCACATGTCTTCAGTCTCTTAGAGTGCCTAGTAACCCATGCAGAAGCGAGACTCAGCACATATCAGTATTCTTGCCTGGAGAATCCCAGGGACAGAGGAGTCTGGGTGGCTGCAGTTTATGGGATCACAAAGAGTTGGGCACAACTGAAGTGACTTAGCATGCATGCATGCAGTAACTTTATGAACCCTCAAATCTGCCTTGTTTTTCATGTATAAAAAGTCTCCAGTGAAAGGGGTCTCTACATACACAAAGCTAGCACTTTTAATCTTAATTTTGCAAGGACTCTGATCTTAACCAGAGTATTTAAAAATATACGTTAATAATGAAATTCAGTAACCTAGGGAGGGTCCTATGGCGTTCTAGCAGCAGAGTCATTGTGGACAACATTTCTTGTGAAACTTTAATGCTTATACTGCTGGGAAGGCGCTGAGAGTAAGGTTCTCACTGGGTGAGGTGTACCCACTGATGTTCAATGTTTACTGGCATAATGGAAGCACTTAGGAACAAATATTCCCTTGTTTGTGTAAAGCCTCATTTAGAGCCAAACCTTTCTTCAAATACTCTATCCTCAACCAAATTTTTGGTGGAAATGCAGCAATTCTCTAAAAGAGCAAATTCTGTATGTATCTAAAAGTATTTGCTGTTTCAGTGCCTTTTTTTTTTCTTTTCCCCCAAGAGCAATTCTTTTTACTTTTTCAACCTTCTTTCCCTCTATGTTTAGTTCATATCCTTAGGTGAACAGAAAAGATGGAACAAAGAAGCAGTTTCCAAATTTATGCTTTTGGTTGGATAATTGGCATCATAAAGAATGGAAACTTCAGTGCAGCTTTTAAGGCATGGCTTTCATAAGTTTGTGTGATTGGGTGCAGAGCTGAAGTTCATTCAGTGCAAACTGGAGCTCTCTTCACTTCTGGAATGTAGCCCATGAGTAGAAGGTATACTGGGAATTACCTTCAGTTCAAAATCTTTTCTAGAAAATCTTTTTGCCTCTTTAGAGCTAAACATTTTTGTTCTGAGGGTCCTAATAAGATGAGTGAGTTAGGTGTCTAATGCTTCAGTAAGCATGACTTCCCCTTGGTGTTACACAGACAGAAATGGGGCCCAGCCTTGTCTCCTGGGGCAGGCAGGGGCACCAGGGCCCCTGGAGACAAAAACTAATCACTTAAAGTTGGAGCCATTGTGGTCCTTAAACAACTGGGATGTGGTTAGCTTTTCTTCCTCTCTGGAAACTTATTCTCACTGCTTTCCTTATCTTCTCTAGGTAAGAAGAGATTCTATGATTCAGAGCTAGGATCGATTTCATGTATCACAGTCATACTGTTGTCTCTATTACTTGCAAAAGAAGCAGAAAGAGAGACAGGAAAAGAAACCCAAAGGCAAAAGGGCCAAGTGTGTGCAAGTCAGGCTGGTGGAGGGAAGAAAGTGGGGGAGGGCAGGTGGGCAGCAGATGTTCTGCCTGCTCGATGATGTTGGACAAGTCAGTGAACCCTTGGCTTCACTGTCCTCATCCACAGATTTTGGGGTTTCAGTTTGGGTTCTTTCTTTTGGTATATAAGAGTACATGATATCTTAAATCCTTCCTGGGCTTCTCTCAAAAGTCATGGACAGCCTGTCATCTGTGGACCAGCAGAACTGGCATCACCCTGGAGCTTGTGGGAAAGGTTGCCTGTCAAGCCCCATCCAGTGTACTTTTACCAAGTCTGCTGGCTGATCCATCTGCCTATTATAGTTTCAGAGGCTGTTCCATGGGAAGTCTGTGACTGCCTTGTTTTAGATTAAAAACAATGAAAACCAACACCGACCAACCAACCAGTCAAACAAAAGACCTTAGGGATTTAACTTATCCTGAGGTCTCTTCTGTATTATAGGATCTTGGGGCTGTGGGGAAAATTGAGTGTCCCCCACCCCAGTATTCAATATGTCCCAATACTGCTTGTCCTCTAAGCAGCTAAGGCCCCAGGGGAAGGCTGTTAGGTTTAACATCCATCTCCTGCCTCAGTGAAGATGTGCCAAAACTGACCTCTGGTTCTGTGCTTCTTTGTCTTTTTCAGAGTAGCACCAAGTACACAGAGCCAGGCTTGTGCTCATTATGGTTTCCCTTTGTGGCATGTCACATTCATGATGCACCTTTATACTTTCCATTTTTCACAGCATCCCAGAACAGGAGGCAGGCAGGCACCACTGCCCTTCTGCTGAGAGCTAAGAGGTCACAGCAGGTTACAGCAGCTGAAGAACTGACCAGAAGTCCCAAGGTCTCTGCCTCCAACTCGCAGTCTCCTCCTGCCTCTAGGTGGCCACCGATTTAAGGGGGCACAGACTTCCCTTAGAGCTGCATTTACCTTTCGGAGGCATATAAAACCCCTTTTCTTGTGAGATCGGCAGGTTTTGTGCCTGTTCTGTAAGGTCTGAGACACGGATAATATGAAGATCAGTATTAGAATAATTCCTCCGAGAAATCCCAGGTGCCTGGATAGTGCCGCTGGGCCACGTGACCTGTTTGCATCCAATGTGCACCCAGAGAGCAGGACGGTCACCTGCTGAGGGATTCCTAGTAGGTGCTCCCTGGGCTCCCCACCCAGCTCAGCTGCACCCGATGGCCTCAGGGCTGGCGGTGAGGATGCTGCTGGCTTTTTCCTCTCAACTTGCTTTCTTTTATCTTCTTTCATCTTGGGAGATAAGATTCCCTCCCATACTTGGTACTTTGCCAAGTCCACATATTTTGCTTGTTTGAAAAAGCTAGAATCAATATTTTGCTACCCACTCATCAGGCTGCAAATACATTTTTATTTTCAATTCTTCCTTTCACATAGGTTCTGTAGGGGGTCTCCTTTTTTTTTTTTTTGCACTGAGAGGAAGAACCTGCAGAGCTGTCTCCTATGGATACAGGACTGTGGCTGAGATGCATTTCTGCTCTTTAGGACGACAGTGTCTGCTGGGCAGAGCAGCTGGAAACTGAGCAATTAAAGCATCTTGTTGGCAAGATGTTGAAACTTGAATCATTAGCAGGTATACTGATCTTCTGACCCACAGCACCTCTCAAAGCCGATTAGAAAGCTATTTCTGGTTTGCTTTGCCTTCATTTAAGCATGCATTTCACGCTTTCTAAATTTTGATAATTTGGCATGTCCAGCTAATGAATCTGTCAACATATTGGAGCAGAGTTGAAAGAGGAAGGTTATGTCAAGATTTTGCAGCTGTGAAAAACAGCAGTAAGATTCCCTCTGAGTCCACATGAGAGCTGGT
Organism: Neotragus moschatus; assembly: GCA_006410615.1. Lineage (NCBI taxonomy): Eukaryota > Metazoa > Chordata > Mammalia > Artiodactyla > Bovidae > Neotragus > Neotragus moschatus. The sequence continues at coordinate 1,862,983 of SJYA01000209.1, forward strand.
GTTCTGGGAAGGGTTTTCCCCAGGGAAGGCTTGTGGAATTCCTGCCACATATAAGGAAGGACTATTGTAATCAGAATTGCTGAATGATCTTGGGAACTTGATTTTGCAGTGAAATGTTTTCTGTAATCCAGAAGGTGCTTCTCTGAATTTAAAGCAGACCCTCTGTGGCAACTCAGTCTGATTTTCCTCCAGACAGGTGTGGGCAAAGGGAGGAGAATTCTGCTGTTACTCTCACTGCATGTATAGCCTTGAGGTTTAGCAATTTGTGAGCAATATAGTCTATTTACCTGACTTGAAGAGATAAATTTGGTACTCTGTACACAGTAGGCATTCTGGAAATGTTACTTGACTAATGATTTAGTTTGTTTCTGGGACCAAGTTGGGAAAAAAATTTGGTTAGCAAGCATAGGCAATAGGAAAGTAACTGCAGGTGTTTAATAAAAATTCACGGAAGCTAAGCCACTCTGGGACATCATATGAAATAATTGGTAGCAAGATGTTGATACAGGGTACACCAGTAAAATAGTTAGTTCTTCTTATCTTTTTCCAAGGTCAAGAACTGCTCTACTGAGTGAAGATGAGGGGAAACATTATTATTATCCAGGTATATTCTTATAGAAATTGTTATCCCCCCCACTCTTGCCAAGGAGACTGTAGAGATACTGGAGCTGGTAGAATCACTCTCTTGCATTTAAGGCAACATCCAAATTCTTTTTCTACCATGGTCTGAAAAGCCCAGTATAATTTGGTGTTTTCTTCCTTTGAAACCTGCTTATATATTTCTGCCCTCCCACTTGATTCCTTCTGTACAGGCCCTTTTCCCACTGTTTGAGTGGTCTCATTTACTATCTTCCCATTAGAAGTGGAAGTCTCTCTTTTGCACTGTTTCAAGAACATCATAATTTTCCATATAGAATGTATCAAAGCTTATCTTTATACTTTCACTTCTTTCAAGCATCATAATTTTCTCACTCATGTCCAGCTCTTCACGATCCCATGGACTGCAGCCTGCCAGGCTCCTCTGTCCATAGAATTCTCCTGGCAAGAATACTGGAGTGGGTTGCCATTCCCTTCTCCAGGGGATCGATCTTCCCCATCCAGGGATTGAATTCTGGTTTCCTGTATTGCAGGCAGATTCTTTACCATCTCAGCCACCAGGGGAAGCCTAATTTTCCATATAGAATGTATCAAAACTTATATATACACATATATGTATATATAAGCTCTTTTTTCAGGATGAGCTACAGAGAATAATTTGTGCATGTGGTCTTATTCCCTATGGAGAGGTTGCCACTGGGAGGTCACTCTGCAAGTGTGGGGACATATCTAAGGGATTTGGGGCACAGTGAAAGGAGGGCATTAGTAGGCTGGCAAGAGTGGTGCTAGGTGCTGTACTAACTTGCTTTCCTAATTCAGCTCAGCCTGCTGGGTGCAAAATGGGGCTGATGCTAACCATCCCACAAAGCTTGTATGGGGAATGTAATTGGGGAAGACTTTTCAAGTGTGGCACTTAATAAGTGCACAACCAAATCTTAGTTTCCTTCAGATGGCTGGCCTAGAAAATTCCTTCAAAGAGCTGTTTCTTGAAAGGGTAAGATGGTAAAATACTTCCGAATTGGTATACATGTGAACTTTGCTGGTAGAAAGGTCACACACACCATCTTTGTGAAAAACAATTTGGTAATATATACCAAGAAACGCAAAATTTTTATACCACTGGTCCCTGTGATTATACCTCTGCCGTTAATTAAAAATGTAGGAAAAAGTGTATTTAGTGATGTTTATCATCACATTGTTACAATTATAAATTGGAAACATTTTCAATATCCAACAGTAAGTAAATGATGATGTAATGTGTGATGTATCTGCAAGATGGATTATAATACAACCATTACAAGTAATACTTTCAAGGAGTTGTTAATAACATGGGAAATGATGATAATATTGTTAAAAAGAGTGGCCTATAAAGTTATATCATCCCAATTTTATTACAAAATGGACTTAGTACTACATATTAAGAATATCTGGGCATTTATCAAAGATTTACTACATGCTGGCTCTTGTTCTAAGGGATTTACACAGACTAGCACCAGAACAAGCATTATTGCCATTCATCTGTACATGTGAGGAACTCAGGGGTTAACCTGATTAGTAATTCTCCCATAAATTTTTAATTGCTAGAATTGGAACTGAAATGTGGACTCCTAATTTATCTATCTATATTCAGATATACTACCTCCCCATCTCTCCACTCATTCTCTGTCTGTACAGCAGCAGACAAATCACCTTGAAACAAAAATCTGGTTACTTGATTCCCCAAGACTCTTAGGATAAAGGTCAAAATTCTTATCTAACTACAGAGCCTACACTTTTAACTAGGACTTTTAACTGTTCTCCAGATGATATTGTTTTTTTTCTCCTATTGGGGAAGTTATGGAAAATTTTTCTTTCTTTTTTATATTGTCCTGCATTTCCCAAGTCAATTAACATATATTGTGTTTATAATGGGAGACAGAGTGTGCAGGGAAGCAATGGTGGTGATGATTTCTAAGAAACCATTTTTGTTTTTTAAAGAAAGAAAGCAGAGCACCACAGCTGTGCCCTGGAAGGTCCTGGAGGGTGGTAGATGGGGACATGAATCACAGACGTTTCACGGGAGCATAGCTGAGGCTTCATTTGTGACATACAACACCCTCAGCCGCAGCCTCCTGTTCCTATCCCCTTGTTGACAAGAATAGCAGCTTCACTGAGGCCTCTGCAAGGACATTCACTGGAAACCGTGGATGGAAACAGTCCTGAAAGAGCAAACATTGTGTTAAGTTAGGGATACCTCATTGCTGAGTTCACTGGTTTCATGGGCGTTGTCTCAAGAAGAGGATCCCGTTCTTAAACTCAATTCCTTGGCAGTGTTGTGGTGTTCTCAGATGTGCAGGGTTCTTAGTAATCACCCCAAATTACTATTTTTCTTCCAACACTTTACCCACTGTACACATACCTATCAAGTGAATTCACGTCTGTCACCAATACTCAGGTATTACCACTTAAGTATTTCTTGGATCCATCCATTAGTCTCCATCTCACGGTCACCATTTCAGTCCAGGTCACCTTCTAGTGGCCATTGCTGGCATCTCCTCCCTGATCACCCCACATCCAAATGTCCTGTCTCCCCACCTAGCCACTCCCTCTCTGTCCACACTGCAGCAGAAAAATCGTCTTGCAACTCAGTATGATTTTTGATGATGTGTTTCCTAGTGATATTAGGGTGAAGAACACAATTCTCAGTTCTGTAGAGCCTGTTGCAGGACCTGGTCCTTACTCTCTCCGTCCTCTGCTCTCACTGTGCACCGCTTGCCGTGTCTGCTCGGCTTGCTCAGCCTCTGCAGAAGACACTGTCTGCCCCTTCCCCTACCCCTGAGGTTTCCTCTGCCTCGAACATGCTTCTTCATTCTTTCATCAGACTTAGCTCAGTGGCTGCTTCTTCAGGGAAACCCCTCGATCTTCTTTGCTAAAGAGTTTGTCTTTATTTGATTTCAGTTTTCTCAATCATATACCCTGAGTACTACTCACTGTAGAGGCTTCCCTGGTGGCTCAGAGGGTAATGCGTCTGCCCGCAATGCGGGAGACCTGGGTTCTATCCCTGGGTCAGGAAGATCCCCTGGAGAAGGCAAAGGCAACCCACTCCGGTACTCTTGCCTGGAAAATCCCATGGACAGAGAAGCCTGGTGGGCTACAGTCCATGGGGTCACAAAGAGTCGGACATGGCTGAGCGACTTCACTTTCACTTTCACCACTCACTGTGACAGTCATCCTGGTTATATCTTGACGCTGGCTCACTTGGCTGTGATTATTTGGTTGTAGGTGTCTCCCCCACTTAACTGTAAGTTTCGTGAAAGCAGGGATTATGCATGGTTTTGTTCATGTGGTATACTAAGCCTAGCATAGCCTACAACACATTAGACAGTTAGTACATGTGTTTTGGATGAAGGCACAAATGCCTACAGCGTGGCAGGCATAGCGTCAGATCCTGGTAAGGAAACCTGAATGATGCATGGGACCTTCTCCCAGGAGCTCACAGTCTAGAGAGACAGGCTATTAAGTGAGTAGGTTAGTGTGCCTGGACATGGTTGCTATGACTGTGGTGTGAACTGGGTCTACGGGAACGCCTGGGAGGTGCATCTCAGGTGCAGTGATGGTTTAGGAAAAGGTGTTTGAGATGAGTTTTGAAGAACAAAGAGGATCTAATGAGGAAAAGGCCCCGGGAAGGGGACTGTGGGTGGGTGAGGGGGAGGCCCCTTAGAAGAAACAACACAGGAAGCCTGTGCAGATGGGGTCCCAGGAAAGAGGTGTGTGTAGAGTAAGTGGTATTGGTGCCTGTTTACTAGTAGGTCTGAGCCCTTCTGCCCACTGCATGTTGGTATCGGGGTCTCCAAAGAAAATACACTGCAGTCACCGCAGTCAAGCACTGGGTAGGCTGTATTTAACTTAAGCAGAGAACTACATGTGTGCTCAGTCATGTCTGACCCTTTGCTACCCCATGGACTGACTGTAGCCTGCTGGGCTCCTCTGTCCGTGGGATTCTCCAGGCAAGAATACTGGAGTGGGTTTGGGTTGGCATTTCCTCCTCCAGGGGATCTTTTCAACCCCGACCCATGTCTCCTGCATTGCAGGCAGATTCTTTACCACTGAGCCACCACGTGGAGAAGAGGTGGAGCAAAATCAACCCCAGTGCATAGGTTGCCTACAGCCAGCAGGTCCTGCTAGGCAGCTAGTATAGTTTGGTTGATCTACTCAGCCCCTGTCCCCTCCCAAAAGGGAGAAACAGATGAAACAGTGGGGCTGGCCGTGTGCTGTATAATGTGCACGCTTATGCCGAACAAAGGAGCACAGGGAAGTTCTTCCTGCACAAGGTGGCAGATTCAGCAAGGCCACGAGGACTCGTCTCTTGGTGAGGATGTTTCTCAGGCCCAGGGTTTATACTTATTTGGCCCAGTAGGGTCAAAAGACCGCATGCAGGGAATTGCTTTTCTCAGCAGAATGTATCCATCCTGTATTGATCTATTACATCATTCTTGAGGTGAAGTCTCTATATTTCCAGGAAAACTTATATTTTTCAAGGAGCAAAAATTCCGGGAAGATCTTGAACTTTAATTTAGCTAACTTCTGAGTGTTAGCAAAGGGTCTTTATGTATTACTCTACTATCATTTAAGTTTCGTTTTTATTCAGAAATACATGTTGGTATTGAAGTAAACAAATGTTCTCATAATTAATTGCTCCCCTCAATCTCATAAATAATTGGAAGTAATTGAAAATGCAACAAATCTCTCTCCATTAAGCTTGGTCTGGGTGTACAGCAAAAAGCAGGCCCTACTGTCTCTAGTCTTTAGCTTCCGGGTCCTGAGTTCAGCTTTGGCATCGTATACAATTTCAAAACTTGTTTTTTCCTGTGTTGGTATCTGAGTTTTAGAAAGCTTGACTCCTCCATCTGTGCTATCATTGAAAGCATATACTCTGAAGGTAGATATCCAAGGTTCAGAGCCTGGTTCCACTGCTTATGAGCAGCTAGAACTTCAGCAGTTACTTTAACTCTCTGGGCCTCAGTTTACCTTATCTTTAAGGTGGGAACAATATTATTACCATATACGCGTTTTATAAGGATATGTTGATATACGGACATTTTTTGCAACAAACCATGCACTTAATAAACTGTATAAAACTATATAAATATTTATAGTTTACTCAGGAATAATTTCAGAGAAGGCAGTGGCACCCCACTCCGGAGGAGCCTGGTAGGCTGCAGTCCATGGGGTTGCTAAGAGTCGGACACGACTGAGCAACTTCACTTTCACTTTTCTCTTTCATGCATTGGAGAAGGAAATGACAACCTACTCCAGTGTTCTTGCCTGGAGAATCCCAGGGACAGTGGAGTGTGATGGGCTGCCGTCTATGGGGTTGCACAGAGTTGGACACGACTGAAGCAACTTAGCAGCAGCAGCAGCAGCAGGCAAAACCTTTTGGCAAATTCTAAAGGTTGTGGACATGCCTGTAATCATTAATTAAAGGCTAGAGTAAGTGTCAGTTGCCTGTGTGATCTTTGAATGGAGTTTTAGGTTAGGCAGCCATCCAAAAGCAGTTACTGACAAACTTAGCAGATGGAGTTTAAAAATCTCCAGGTTAGAAGAGGTAGTTGTAGGGGTGGAGATTGGGTGGGAGCTCAGAGACAGAGCCCTTCCTGGACAAGGCAGAAGAGGCGGGAAGAGTAGCAAGCTAGTCTCATGCATGGATTGGTCAAGATCACAGGGCTCCAAGTCGTGTGCTGCCTACATTTGTATATCTGTGTGGTTTGTACCCCAGCGTAGCAATGCACACTGTGCTCCAGTGGTGTGCCAACTGTCTGATGCTCAGGATGAGTAAGGCACAGTGTCTGTCCTCACAGCTCATGTTTGGTGGGGGGTATCTAAATGTTTCCACAGATAACAGTTCTAAACCACATACACTGTGCTAAGTATAGGTGGAAAGCAATTTCCTGGAGAGATGCATTCCAAGTGACAGAATATGAGAAGGCTTTTGGAGAATGTAGCACTTGGGCCCACCTTCGCTCAGATGAGGGCGGGAGATTTCAGTAGGTGCTTTCAGAACAAGAAGATATGGCAAACAGAAGGTGCAGTTGAAATAAAAGACTGGTGGCTGGGAACTGAAGAAATTCACTTAATTTTGGGGGGCTCCAAAATCACTGTGGATGGTGATTGCAGCCACAAAATTAAAAGATGCTTTCATCTTGGAAGAAGCGCTGTGACGAACATTGCACATTATAAAGCAGAGAAATCACTTTGCTGACAAAAGTCTGTATAGTCAAAGCTATGGTTTTTCCAGTAATCATGTATGGCTCTGTGAGTTGGACCATAAAGAAGGCTGAGCACTGAAGAACTGATGCTTTTGAACTGTGGTGCTGGAGAAGACTCTTGAGAGTCCCTTGGACAGCAAGGAGAATCAAATCAGTCAATCCTAAAGAAAATCAGCCCTGAATATTCATTGAAGGACTGATGCTGAAGCTCCAATACTTTGGCTACCTGATGCAAAATGCCAACTCATTGGAAAAGACCCTGATGCTGGGAAAGATTGAGGGCAGAAGGAGAAGAGGGTGACAGAAGATGAGATGGTTGGATGGCATCACCTACTCAATGGACATGAGTTTGAGCAAACTCCAGGAGATAGTGAAAGACAGGGAAGCCTGGTGTGCTGTAGTCCATGGGGTCACAAAGAGTCAGATATGACTTAGCTTCTGAACGACAACAAGGGAACACCAAGTAAATCAGGCAAAGAGACTGTAGGGTTAAATGGAGTTACAATCACTTGTTATGTGAAGAGAGTCTGGGTACTCTCTTTGTTTATTTATTCATGGCACAAGAGTGCACATCTGACTTGCATAATGAAATCTTGACTCATCTCTCCTCCTCCTCCTCACCCACCCCATTTTGTTTGTCCTTTCTCTCCCCTCAAGTTTATGCTTTGCTGGAATAAAGACTGAATGTAATTCTCCTTCGATAGGAGACAACTGGGAACTGACAAGGAGGGACTAAAAGATCGTGTCATCAAAGGCAATAAGAAGATTCATTTGAATGGGTATCTAGTTCATAATTCCCAAAGCCTGCTCTTCAGCAAATGCAAAGTAATGTGTGGTCCTCCAACCTGCTGGGCGATGTCCATTATCCTATCTGTCTTCCTTTATCACTTAAGTTCACTCTGTGGTGAACCGCTATTTTAAATCCATCTTTCTTTCCTGGAACCATTTTCTCTTTTTACTGGGACAAAGGAATCTAAGCTGATAGCTTCCTGCGAACAGCGTGAAAACCTTTTAAGTTACACAGAGTTGATGGATTTTCACCCCTTCCTCTAAATACAATACATATGCTGTCCCTGGGGTTCACTTAATGTTTTCCTGCTGATGATGAAACTGCTGCCTGACACAGATGAGGACCCGACACACCGCATCGCTGCACACTCTTGTTCAGATTGCAGTCTAACCAGTGAAGCCGAAATGAAGAGTCTAAGCCCCCGATCCTGTGGAGGCGCCGAGCAATATTAAATGTTGTGCTTGCTGATGCTTCTCCTCTTGAATGTGAAATACATTTGCCATAGCCTCCAGATCCCAGTGTCCTAAGTGGTCGAGTGATTCTGAATTGTGTACCATGGACAAGCTGCACGAGGCTCAGGGGAGAGGCTTTGAAAGAAAAAATGATGTGGATGCTGAATGCCTCCACTTCTGGGAGAGTCCTTAACAAGAAAGTCTGCCTGTTTTGGGCTAGAACGAAGTTACCATTCTTTTGTTTGCCCACTGGGAAAATAACCCTAGCAGCCAGCCTGTAGTTCTGGGGCTGGTTGCATCTACAATTTTATGTATGAGAAGTCTGACAAGAGATAGTATTAAATGAACATAAAGGACCTTGGATTAGATAGCTCAGAGCAAAGAAAACCAAACAAAACAAACTCAGTAGAAACATGTCTTGTGCCACAGACTATTCTGTGTACCTGACTCGACCACTTCCAATAATGTTTTCACATCTGACAGTAGAGTAATTTATAATTTAGAAAATGCTTTCACTGATTTTATCTTGACTGAGTCTTGCCAATGTATCAGGGAGAGAGGCTAGGCAGAGATATTATCTCCAGGGGACTGGTGCAGAAACAGAGGCACAGAAAACAACTGAGTGGTCCAAAGTCATGCAGCCAGTAAGAGGCAACACTATGCCTAAAAGTTAGACCTTCTGATTTAAACCCAATATCTGTTTATCAGTTTGCCTCCTAGCTGAAACACCTTTTGCCCCATAAAACCCTCTGTGGAGAAGGTGCCCTTCCCAAGGTCTTCTGGGAAACCTTCCCTGCCTACAGCAAGCTCCATGTCTGGCTCCTACATTTATTATGTGAACCACCAAATCTGGCAGATATGTGGCTTTTTTAATTCCCTATTTTAAAAATAGTTCTTTTTGTGTTGATTTATTAGAAAGCAAGCTTCCCAATGTGACATTGTTGGACACACAGCAAGCATTTAACAGACCCTGGCCGACTTGTTATATATTTTTACTAGTATCATGGAAACTGTACATAAGCACATAAGGAACATGACTTCACATTGAGTAAAGTGGTACATTAAAGTGATTTAAAAATTTTTTACCTATCACTTTGATTCTCCTAAATGTCATCAACCTGATGAAATACATTTCCTGGGTTGTCCAAATGTAAAATAAAAATATAAAATTTGGATAGTGGTTTGTAGTCTTTTTTGAAATTTGGATAGTGGTCTGTAGTCTTTTTTGAGCTTTAAGAATCTCTGAGAATATGTTGCAAATTATGTGTTTGTATGCAAATCTAGGATGCAGACAGAAAGAGATCTGTGGAAGCCCTTTGAGCTTTAAGAATCTCTGAGAATATGTTGCAAATTATGTGTTTGTATGCAAATCTAGGATGCACACAGAAAGAGATCTGTGGAAGCCCTTCTTGGGCCATAACTAATGGTTTTATGTTGCCTGATAGTGGCTACTTCCAAGCATAATGCAACTACAACCAAAGGAAGGATGAATGTCAGCTTTCTCGAGACTGCCACGGTGTTCCATCAGGTAGCTAGCCTTCCACATTCACTTTTCTTCTTGTCAGTTCTGCAGTTCTTCCTCCTGTAGTTTTGGAAAGAAGAGCACTCCTCTAAAAATTCTACTCCTGACAGTCCTTTGTTGTATTCCCACTCCATGCCAGACACCGTGCTGGCTACAGTGGAGATGCAGATATCTTGGGATGTGTTTCCTGTCTGCAAGAGGCTTGCAGTCTACCATTTGTAAAATACATAGCCAGTGGGAATTTGCTGTATGATGCAGGGAGTTCAAACCAATTCTCTGAGACAACCTAGATGGGTGGGATGGGGTGGGAGGTGGGAGAGAGGTTCAAGAGGGAGGGGGCACATGTATACCTATGGCAGATTCGTGTTGATGGATGGCACAAACCAACACAATATTGTAAAACTGCTGCTGCTGCTAAGTCAGCAGTGTCTGACTCTGTGTGACCCCATAGACAGCAGCCCACCAGGCTCCCCCCATCCCTGGGATTCTCCAGGCAAGAACACTGGAGTGGGTTGCCATTTCCTTCTCCAATGCATGCGTGCATGGTAAGTCGCTTCAGTCATGTCCAGCTCTATGTGATCCTATAGTAGCCCACCAGGCTCCTCTGTCCACAGGATTTTCCAGGCAAGAATACTGGAGTGCATTGCCATTTCCTTCTCCAATTGTAAAACTACTATCCCTCAATTAAAAATAAATAAATTTTAAAAAGAGTCTTGCAATCTAGCTCGTGATTTTAAAAGCCTATAAATTCTGCCTGGGGGAGAAGTGTTTAATACCTCTAGGAAATCTTACAGTTGGGAGTTTAAAACATGTGGTCATCCTCCAGGTAGATAGTGTTTTAGCAAAGCACTGGCTGGCTCATGCTCAGGTTCAAAGGCACTGGAGAGCACAGTCTGCTTAAGGCCCAGTGACTAGTTCAGTGTGGCAGAGAGTCAAGTGCTAGGAGAGGAAGTGGGTCGGTGGAAGGGCAGTCAGGGCTCAGACGGTAAAGGGTCTTGAGACCTAAGATGTGTGCTCTTTGTTCTACTGTTGCAAATACCCAGGTGGGGGAGCTAAAATCTGTTTGGTGATCCTTTGTATTATGGCTGGGTTAGACTACTGCCACTTGTTACCACTGGCTACACAAGAGGACTTATTGGCTTTTGTCATAATCCAGATGCTAGAAACACAGCCATCTGAACAAAAAGACCTGCCTGTCCATTGCTGGATGTATGAACTATAAAAATTTTCAGTGCTGTAAGACCATTACCTTGGATTTGGAAGATGTTAACACAACTGTTTGTAAACACTGCCAATCCATAAGCAGCAGGGGAAAGCCACAGAGTGATTTATCTGGGTACCTGAGCAGTTTGAAAACACGTTAGTGACGTGGTAGACACACNCTAGAAACACAGCCATCTGAACAAAAAGACCTGCCTGTCCATTGCTGGATGTATGAACTATAAAAATTTTCAGTGCTGTAAGACCATTACCTTGGATTTGGAAGATGTTAACACAACTGTTTGTAAACACTGCCAATCCATAAGCAGCAGGGGAAAGCCACAGAGTGATTTATCTGGGTACCTGAGCAGTTTGAAAACACGTTAGTGACGTGGTAGACACACTGCTGGTATTTTAAGTAGCAGCCAGAACCTGTTTCTAGCTGAATGGGCATGTAGTCTCTGTCTCTGATTGCGTATGCATCGTATAGCTCTGTGCTGAATCCTTGCCATTTGCCCTTTAAATTCAGCGAACATTGCATTTTCTCATTTTCGCATTTTTTGCATTCGTTTATGTATTCTCCAACATTGATGGCAGGTCCAAAAGGCCAATTCCCATTAAACTCTTGTGGGTAAATGAGTCACAGTTTACTGGACTCATCCTCATCAGGGCTTCTCTGTAACCAGCTCCATCCAGTACCAAATTGTTATGTATACTCAGAGAGTGAGCTATATTCTCTCATCATTTAACTGCCTTAGAATTTGGGGGATGCAAGTTACAGCTATATCTTCCTCCGCCCCACACTACTTTGAGATTATTAAGTTGATTTACTGTTGCTTTTTGGAAACTATGTACACAATGTCCTGCAGAAATCAAGTCTCTTAGTCCTGTCAACCAATTCTGNTTAGACTACTGCCACTTGTTACCACTGGCTACACAAGAGGACTTATTGGCTTTTGTCATAATCCAGATGTTAGAAACACAGCCATCTGAACAAAAAGACCTGCCTGTCCATTGCTGGATGTATGAACTATAAAAACTTTCAGTGCCGTAAGAACATTACCTTGGATTTGGAAGATGTTAACACAGCTGTTTGTAAACACTGTCAATCTATAAGCAGCAGGGGAAAGCCACAGAGTGATTTATCTGGGTACCTGAGCAGTTTGAAAACATGTTAGTGACGTGGTAGACACACTGCTGGTATTTTAAGTAGCAGCCAGAACCTGTTTCTAGCTGACTGGGCATGTAGTCTCTGTCTCTGATTGCTTATGCATCATATAGATCTGTGCTGAATCCTTGCCATTTGCCCTTTAAATTCAGTGAACATTGTATTACTGTATTTTTTGCATTCGTTTATGTATTCTCCAACATTGATGGCAGGTCCAAAAGGCCAGTTCCCATTAAACTCTTGTGGGTAAATGAGTCACAATTTACTGGACTCATCCTCATCAGGGCTTCTCTGTAACCAGCTCCATCCAGTACCAAATTGTTATATATACTCAGAGAGTGAGCTATATTCTCTCATCATTTAACTGCCTTAGAATTTGGGAGATGCAAGTTACAGCTACATCTCCCTCCGCCCCCACACTACTTTGAGATTATTAAGTTGATTTACCATTGCTTTTTGGAAACTATGTACACAATGTCCTGCAGAAATCAAGTCTCTTAGTCCTGTCAACCAATTCTGGGGTACCTAGAGCTCTTATCAGTTCAGTTTGGTTCAGTTGCTCAGTCATGTCCAACTCTTTGCGACTCCGTGGACTGTAGCACTCCAGGCTTCCATGTCCATCACCAACTCCAGGAGCTTGCTCAAACTCATGTCCATTGAGTTGGTGATGCCATCCAACCATTTCATCCTCTGTCATCCCTTTCTGCCTTCAATCTTTCTCAGTATCAGGGTCTTTTTCAATGAATCAGTTCTTCGCATCAGGTGGCCAAAGTATTGGAGCTTCAGTTTCAACATCAATCCTTCCAATGAATATTCAGGACCAATTTCCTTTAGGACTGACTGGTTTAATCTCCTTGCAGTCCAAAGGGCTCTCAAGAATCTTCTTCAACTGTGTGGATCACAACAAACTGTGGAAAATTCTTAAAGAGATGGGAATACTAGACCACCTTACCTGCCTCCTGAGAAACCTGTGTGCAGGTCAAGAAGCAAAGAGCTGTTATGGGTGAGGGAAATGATGAAATAAGATGAATGGTTGAGCTTTAGGAAAGTTTAAGAGTGCAGTGTTAAGCTTGCTTTGCCAAAGAGCCTGAGAATGTTCTGTGTGGCACGTTCCCAAACAAGGAGACATGGTAGAGAGACTAATCTGCGTTACATTTTGAATGAGTCTTTACAGCCAAGGGATCACAGATGACAGGGTAGACAGTGAGCATAATCCAGATCAGAATGCCACTGTGATGCTGTGTTGTTTAAATCAGCCCTATGGTAAGCCTGCAGGTGTCAGGCCTTGGTTCAGCTGTCTAGATGTAGCACTGGGAGGCATTGTGTCCTGTGTATCTGCTCTTGACTCATTTATTAGACTTCCTCTGTAGGACTGTAGCACATGGAGGAATCTCAAATATATTATCTGTTCCATTTTTTCCTCATCTCCTCTTTTTTGGACTATATTTAAGCCATATTGGGCTTCCCTGGTGGCTAAACTGGTAAAGAATCCACCTGCAATGCTGGAGACAGACCTGGGTTCAATTCCTGGGTTGGGAAGATACCCTGGAGAAGGGAATGGTTACCCACTCTAGTATTCTGGCCTGGAAAATTCCATGGACTATATAGTCCATGTGGTTGCAAAGAGTTGGACACAACTGAGCGACTTTCATTTTAAACCATATTAAATAAATCGATATTATTTTTTTTCTGCAGCTCAACAGAAAACTGTCTGCCTTGGTAGCATGTTCTAATATCTCCATAGCCCCTGAAATATTTGCTTAGTTTGTGAACACTCCACTTGAATCCTTGCCTCCATCCCCCGATAACTTGTTGAAGCTGGCCAAAGCCAACTTACTTTCAATTTTCCTCTCAATTCATATTTTCATGTCTTTGGGTAGATTATTTTTAGAGTTTAATATTTATTAAGTACTTACAATGTGCTTTGCGCTGTAGTAAATTATTTAACATGCATGATCTCTTCTACTCTCCTGACAGGTAGGAACTCTTCACCATTTTCAGTATGAGAACATTGAGGCTTAAAGAGGTTAAATAACTTGTTCAGAATTACATAGCCAGTGATTCGTGGAGCCTGAATTTACCCTGAATTCTAATATTTATAGTATATGACCTCTAACCATGTGATATGGTACTTCAAGTATGGTACTTCATGTCATGTATCATTGTACATATTTTGCTATTAATTTGCAGACCTTTTAAAACACATTTGAAATTGTTTCATTCAAACCATGGATTGTAAGTCATTATCAAATTATGATCAGTGTATGTGCATATGTATGTTTGTTTATTTAAAAGAAATAAACTAGAATAGAATATCATAAAATAAAAACAATAGAATATGCTGATTTAGTAATGATAGGCATATGTTTGTGAAACATTAGTTGTAGGTGTATATATAGGTTTATAGCTGCATATGTGTCATTGAATCAATGCAAAGTGCATTTATTTCTGTGAGTCATGGTAAATTTTAAAGAAGCAATGTACGATATAAAAGCAGTATAAGTTCTTTGTTATATAGGTACTTAGATTTCAGTGGGAAGGGAGTATATATGTAAATGTTGGCAAGATAACATAGCAGTGGGTTATTCAAAGCCAAAATCTGCATCTGTAGATAATAGTACAGTCATAATCTTCTTGTGAATTTGGCAATAAGGAGTTCATGATCTGAGTCACAGTCAGCTCCCGGTCTTGTTTTTGCTGACTGTATAGAGCTTCTCCATCTTTGGCTGTAAAGAATATAATCAGTCTGATTTCGGTGTTGACCTTCTGGTGATGTCCATGTGTAGAGCCTTCTCTTGTGTTGTTGGAAGAGGGTGTTTGCTATGACCAGTGCATTCTCTTGGGAAAACTCTATTAGCCTTTGTCCTGCTTCATTCTGTACTCCAAGGCCAAATTTGCCTGTTACTCCAGGTGTTTCTTGACTTCCTACTTTTGCATTCCAGTCCCCTATAATGAAAAGGACATCTTTTTTGGGTGTTAGTTCTAAAAGGTCTTGTAGGTCTTCATAGAACTGTTCAACTTCAGCTTCTTCAGTGTTACTGGTTGAGGCATAGGCTTGGATTACCGTGATATTGAATGGTTTGCCTTGGAAATGAACAAAGATCATTCTGTCGTTTTTGAGATTGCCTTCAAGTACTGCATTTTGGACTCTTTTGTTGACTCTGATGGCTACTCCATTTCTTCTAAGGGATTCCTGCCCACAGTAGTAAATATATTGGTTATCTGAGTTAAAATGACCCATTCCAGTCCATTTTAGTTTGCTGATTCCTAGAATGTTGACGCTCACTCTTGCCATCTCCTGTTTGACCACTTCCAATTTGCCTTGACTTATGGACCTGACATTCCAGGTTCCTATGCAATATTGCTCTTTACAGCAACAGACCTTGCTTCTATAACCAGTCACATCCACAACTGGGTATTGTTCTTGCTTTGGCTCCATCCCTTCATTCTTTCTGGTGTTATTTCTCCACTGATCTCCAGTAGCATATTGGGCACCTACCGACCCAGGGAGTTCCCCTCTCAGTACCCTATCATTTTGCCTTTTCATACTATTCATGGAGTTCTCAAGGCAAGAAAACTGAAGTGG
>SJYA01000209.1:1879025-1897155 GCA_006410615.1 Neotragus moschatus
GAGATCTCAAGTCATTCCCATTCTGTTGTTTTCCTCTATTTCTTTGCATTGTTCACTTAAGACTTTCTTATCTCTCTTTGCTATTCTCTGAAACTCTGCATCCAGCTGGGTATATCCTCCCGTTCTCCTTTGCCTTTCAGTTTTCTTTTCTCAGTTACATGTAAAGCTTCTTCTGGCAACCATTTTGCTTTCTTGCACTTCTTTGGGGTGATTTTGGTCACTACCTCCTGTAAATGTTACAAACCTCCACCATAGTTCTTCAGATACTTTGCCTACCAGATCTAATCCCTTGAATCTATTTGTCACCTCCACTGTATAATCATAAGGAATTTGATTTAGATCATACCTGAGTAGTTTTCCCTACTTTCTTCAATTTGAGTCTGAAGTTTGCAATAAGGAGATGATGATCTATGCCACAGTCAGCTCCAGGCTTGGTTTTTGCTGATTGTATAGAGCCTTCTGCATCTTTGGCTGCAAATAATATTATCAGTCTGATTTCAGTACTGACCTTCTGGTGATGTCCATGTGTAGAGCCTTCTCTTGTGTTGTTGGAAGAGGGTGTTTGCTATGACCAGTGCATTCTCTTGGGAAAACTCTATTAGCCTTTGTCCTGCTTCATTCTGTACTCCAAGGCCAAATTTGCCTGTTACTCCAGGTGTTTCTTGACTTCCTACTTTTGCATTCCAGTCCCCTATAATGAAAAGGACATCTTTTTTGGGTGTTAGTTCTAAAAGGTCTTGTAGGTCTTCATAGAACTGTTCAACTTCAGCTTCTTCAGTGTTACTGGTTGAGGCATAGGCTTGGATTACCGTGATATTGAATGGTTTGCCTTGGAAATGAACAAAGATCATTCTGTCGTTTTTGAGATTGCCTTCAAGTACTGCATTTTGGACTCTTTTGTTGACTCTGATGGCTACTCCATTTCTTCTAAGGGATTCCTGCCCACAGTAGTAAATATATTGGTTATCTGAGTTAAAATGACCCATTCCAGTCCATTTTAGTTTGCTGATTCCTAGAATGTTGACGCTCACTCTTGCCATCTCCTGTTTGACCACTTCCAATTTGCCTTGACTTATGGACCTGACATTCCAGGTTCCTATGCAATATTGCTCTTTACAGCAACAGACCTTGCTTCTATAACCAGTCACATCCACAACTGGGTATTGTTCTTGCTTTGGCTCCATCCCTTCATTCTTTCTGGTGTTATTTCTCCACTGATCTCCAGTAGCATATTGGGCACCTACCGACCCAGGGAGTTCCCCTCTCAGTACCCTATCATTTTGCCTTTTCATACTATTCATGGAGTTCTCAAGGCAAGAAAACTGAAGTGGTTTGCCATTCCCTTCTCCAGTGGACCACATTCTGTCAGACCTCTCCACCATGACCCTCCCATCTTGGGTGGCCCCACACACTGCATGGCTTTGTTTCATTGAGTTAGACAAGACTGTGGTCCATGTGATCAGATTGGCTAGTTTTCTGTGATTATGGTTTCAGTGTGTTTGCCCTCTGATGCCCTCTCGCAACACCTACTGTCTTACTTGGGTTTCTCTTACCTTGGTCTGGGGTATCTCTTCATGGCTACTCCAGCAAAGTGCAGCCGCTGCTCCTTACCTTGGATGAGGGATATCTCCTCACAGCCGCTCCTCCTGACCTTAAACATAGAGAAGCTCCTTTGGGCCCTCATGTGCCTGTGCAGAGGCCGCTCCTTGGACTTGGGGTTGCTCCTCTTGGCCACGGCCCTTGACCTTGGATGTGGGGTAGCTCCTCTCCACCACTTCTGTGCCAACACAGCATGGCACTCTCAGTCGCTGCCCCAACCTTGGGTGAGGGGTAGCTCCTCTCAGCCATGCTTCTGCGCAGTCCCTCTCAGCTGCAGCGCTTCTGCGATCTAGTCCCTAGTCTCTAGTTCAAGAGATCATGAACTCCTTATTGCCAAGTTCAGACTTAAACTGAAGAAATTTGGGAAAACCACTAGATCATGCAGGTATGACCTAAATCAAATCCCTTATGATTATACAGTGGAAGGGAGAAATAGATTTAAGGGGCTAGATCTGATAAAAGTGCCTGATGAACTATGGATGGAGGTTCGTGATTTTGTACAGGAGAGAGGGATCAAGACCATTCCCATGGAAAAGGAATGNATGCTTGGAGGGATTGGGGGCAGGAGGAGAAGGGGATGACAGAGGATGAGATGGCTGGATGGCATCACCAACTCAATGAACGTGAGTTTGAGTGACCTCTGGAGGTTGGTGATGGATAAGGAGGCCTGGTGTGCTGCGATTCATGGGATCGCAAAGAGTCAGACAGAACTGAGTGACTGAACTGACTGACTGCATCTTCTTCTGATACTCCCCATTTACTGATTATTATCTTTAAGGGTGTTTATGATGGTCTTTGAACATCTCAAGAATAAGGACGCAGCTTGTTTGGAATCCTCAGCACCTTGAGCAGAGAAAGTGCTCTGTGAATGCTGATTGAGTGAATGGAAAGAGGACTGGGGATGGTAGCCTCCTATGTAAAGATCATTATTTTAAAATAACATAACCTTCAGTTTAGCAGAACTCCTACCAGCTTTCTCATTTTATGCTCATTTCTTCCTTTTTAAAATGAATCACTCTCTACAGTATGTGAAAGGATCTGAATAAGCTACAGCAATTTCCTGAGGAAAATAAGTCCTGGTGGACTTATTTATTCCCATCATGTAAGATAGGAATTGTCCTGGTGGCTCCTGATCTGTCTTGACTCAGCTGGAGGCATCTCCCATCAGCTTCTTCAAGCATGTGATAGAAAGTGTATTTATAAGTGAATTGGGCCTAGTTTACCTAAAGAAAACATGCTAGACACATGTCCTTTGGTATCTTAGTTACTTAACCTTACAACTCTGTATCAATTGCTGGAATTAATTTAAAAGCAGAACTAACACTTAATGGTCAAAAGTCTTTTGGAAATAATCTCTATTTCCTCTTTAGCAGAGTTACATAAAGGATTTTGTAATGTTCTCATAATCTTCTCAGAAAATATATTATACAGTTTTGCCTTAATATTTGCTATTTAAATTTGCATCAAGTGAATGATTTAAGCAAATTCCGCAAACAAAGACATTAAATTTTAGTAGGGCTGTAAGATTGCCTTTAAAAAAAAAATGGTGTAAAAATAAGCAAGAACAAGTGAGGCATGATTCACGAGACACCAAATCTGGGCATACTGAGAGAGAGAGCACTTGGAAATTTGATTTGAGGTTCTATTTTTTTTTAAATTTAATTTTATTAAAACATTTTTTTTAAACTGGAGAATAATTGCTTTACAATGTTGTTAGTTTCTGCTGCACAACAGCATGAATCAGCTACTTGCATATATACATCCCTTCCCTCTTGAACATCTCTCCTTGAAAATTGGCTCATCAGTACCAAATGGTGTGCAGACGTAGAGAATGGTCTTGTAGACACAGGTAGGTAAGGAAAGGGTGGGGCAAATTGAGAGAGTAGCGTTGACATATACACACCACCACGTGTAAGCTAGATAGCTTGTGGGAGCCACTGTATCACACAGGGAGCTCAGCTTGATGCTCTGTGATGACCTAGATGGCTGGGAGCGGGGAGGGGTGAGGAAGGGATGTTCAAGAGGGAGGGGATGTATGTATGTATATAGCTGATTTCTTGATACTTAAAAATAATCTTTATTGACTTTATTTTTTCAAATTAAACATATTCTCTGAACAGATATTTATTGGTTGCCTATGGTTTTTCCAGTAGTCATGTATAGATGTGAGAGTTGGACTATGAAGAAGGCTGAGCACCAAAGAATTGATGCTTTTCAACTGTGGTGTTGGAGAAGACTCTTGNCACAGGTAGGTAAGGAAAGGGTGGGGCAAATTGAGAGAGTAGCGTTGACATATACACACCACCACGTGTAAGCTAGATAGGTTGTGGGAGCCACTGTATTGCACAGGGAGCTCAGCTTGATGCTCTGTGATGACCTAGATGGCTGGGAGCAGGGAGGGGTGAGGAAGGGATGTTCAAGAGGGAGGGGATGTATGTATGTACATAGCTGATTTCTTAATGCCTAAAAATAATCTTTATTGACTTTATTTTTTCAAATTAAACATATTCTCTGAACAGATATTTATTGGTTGCCTATGGTTTTTCCAGTAGTCATGTATAGATGTGAGAGTTGGACTATGAAGAAGGCTGAGCACCAAAGAATTGATGCTTTTCAACTGTGGTGTTGGAGAAGACTCTTGAGAGTCCCTTGGACTGCAAGGAGATCCACCCAGTCCATTCTGAAGATCAGCCCTGGGATTTCTTCGGAAGGAATGATGCTAAAGCTGAAGTTCCAGTACTTTGGCCACCTCATGCAAAGAGTTGACTCATTGGAAAAGACTCTGATGCTGGGAGGGATTGGGGGCAGGAGGAGAAGGGGACGACAGAGGATGAGATGGCTGGATGGCATCAGTGACTCGATGGGTGTGAGTCTGAATGAACTCCGGGAGTTGGTGATGGACAGGGAGGCCTGGCGTGCTGCGATTTATGGGGTCGCAAAGAGTCGGACACGACTGAGCGACTGAACTGAATTGAACTGAACTGATGTTTATCGAACGCTGAGCTGAATGCTGATGGATCACTGGAACATGAGAAGCAAACCTGCCCTCATAGAGCCAGAGAGGAGGCAGACGTACGAGGTGGTTCTGGTACAGACATGTGTGTGCGTGTCACAGCACAGGTGACACCGAGTCACGGATGCCTGGGTGAGGGCGGGGCGGTCCCTGAGATGGAGTAGTGTGAGGGGCTGCTTCTCAGAGGGTGTGGGGCTTCAGTTGAGGGCTGAAGAATGAATAGGAGACTTTTCTGGGGCAAGAGAAGGGGAACCCGAGAAGCAAGAGAGGAGAAAGGGCAACTTGTGTGTGTTGCTTCCTGAGAATTTCTGGAGTAGTTCCACGTGACCAGAAAGCTAGAATGTAGGGTGAGGATGCAGAGAGATGTGGCTGAGAGAGACGGACGGGGATAAAGGCTTTTCTAAGCCATGTTCTGGAGTTTTTACTAGATCCTGAGGGGAAAGGGGGAGCTTTGAAGGATTTGTATTAGCGGAGTGACGGGACAGTTAACCCAGCAGAAAGAAATGGTGCTTCTCAGCAGCCTGGAGACCGCCTTCCCTTTCACTCTGCGGGAGAGAACAGAGTGGCAGTGTTTCCCCCCACCTCCTCCTCAAGTGGAATTTTCCAACGATGGGCTGAAGGGAAGGATCTCATACCATGTCTGCTAGACCCAGAGCTTCTGCGGTGATAGGCAGAGCAGGCAGTCACAACAATACTTCCAATTAGATCTCCTAGTGTTTTATAAAACTCTCTGACTTCCTGGAGAAAAAAAAATTTTTTTCACTCTAACAGAAGAGGAAAAATGGTAACACAGCAAGAATGTTTACAGTCCTGCATGACAGATGCGTGACCTTAAGCCCATTGGCCTTTGTTCAAAAATGGTGCTGTGATTAACAAATATTTTCTCCACCTTCACTGAAGGTATAAAAAAAGAAATGAATTTATATGGCAAGCTCTCTCTTTGTTATGCATACCTGTTATACATATCTTAAAGGTGCTTGTTATACATATCTGCCTGGTGTTTCTACTTATTTTTGCCTGTTTTACATTAGTCATCCTAGACTTAGGGCCCAAAGAGAAACATGTAACATTAGACGCAGGTACAGACTTTTTCATCTTCTGACTTCCCTAGTGTAGCTTTCAGTTTGCTCTGTTCTGCTTCATTGCGCCTCTGGATCACTTGGTTCTTAATTATTCTCATAGGCCTTTGCATTTCTGCCTTCATCCATCATTCTTTAAAGGTCTTAGCACTTTTCAGAACATGATTTTCACGTGTATCTTAAAGGTGCTTGAAAAATCATCATTACGGTTGTTGTTTAGTTGCTGAGTCATGCCAAACTCTATGTGATTCTTTGAACTGTAGCCCACCACGCTCCTCTGTTCATGGGATTTCCCAGACAAGAATACTGGAGTGGGTTTGCCATTTCCTTCTCCAGGGGATCTTCCTGACCCAGGGAGTGAAGTCACATCTCCTGCACTGGCAGGCGGATTCTTTACTGCTGAGTTACTTGGGAAGCCTGAAAAATCATTAGAAGCCAACATTCTCTCTTTAGCAGTAAATCCCTCTTTCGTTTCTCCTATCTCTCTGCACTTGTTTTTGTGAATCTGCTTGAAATCTCAGGCACATACACACCACTATGTGTAGGTCAGTGGATGTTACTTGAATGACAAAACAAAGAAACAGTTCTCAACACTTGTTAAGGCAAAAATACAACAATACATTATCACTCTGGGGAACAAGAAAAGATCTGGGCACATCATTCTCAAAGAAACCATCACACACACACAAATACGGTGTCTTAATTAAGAAAAAATCTTTGTCGAATGAGTAAATTACTAAAAATGTCTTGAGTGTATGACCAAACTGCTTGCCATGTCTCCTGATACTTCTGTTTGTCCTGACATCAGTTATCCACTTGCTTTTGACTTTTGGAAGCTATATACCTCTAGAAAATTCAGAAGTCATCAGATTCTGGTTCTTGCCTTAGATCAGGCCTGTGTCTGGGCTTACTTTATAATCTTCACCTTCAACCTTTAAAGTCCTCCATGACATAACTCCTAGCCCTCTGCCAAAGGTTTACTAGTAACTATGGTTTTGGTGTTAATGTAGGAGCTGGGTCTTACCAAGATTGTGAATAGGAGTTTGCCAAGCTCTTTCTGGATATTGTTAGTGCTGGCTCTTCTTCACTTCTGCACAGTCACATGGCTAAGTCCTTCCCATCATGCAGACCTCATCTCCTAAATTGCATCTCCTGTGCTCATCCCAGTATTTCTGACCCAAGCCTTCATTGCCTAGTTTGGGGAAGCTGCTGCTGCTGCTAAGTTGCTTCAGTCATGTCCAACTCTGTGCGACCCCATAGACAGCAGCCCACCAGGCTCCCCCGTCCCTGGGATTTTCCAGGCAAGAACACGGAGTGGGTTGCCATTTCCTTTTCCAATGCGTGAACGTGAAAAGTGAAAGTGAAGTCGCTCAGTCGTGTCCGACTCTTCGCGACCCCATGGACTGCAGCCTACATCCATGAGATTTTCCAGGCAAGAGTACTGGAGTGGGGTGCCATTGCAAAGCTCAACTGCTACTTCAAAAATGGACTCATGATGGTGCTTATTTTTCACATAATATTGAGAGTATCAATGTGCTTGGTCCAGGTTATTGGAAAATTCTACTCCATTGGGTCATTCTTATATCCAGGATCCTCTCATGTTTTTCTGTTATACCCAAAGTATTGTCATCATTGGAATAATTAGAGCTGGACTGTCTCTGCATTCAGTTTCTAGCCAATGAGAAGAGGAGAGGGAGCATGGAGGAAGTCTAGAACCCAAAGTGGAACTTGTCATTACCTCACCTACTTCATTGGTGAGGACATAATCACGTAGCCACCCTTGCTTCAAGGGAGCCTGGGAAATGACGTTTATTGGGCATCCATATGCTCAGTACAACTCTGCTTCTATAGTAGGTGGATTCCTTGGAGAACTAATAGTCCTCAGGCCACTAAATTACTCTGTTATCATGATACTCTGTTTTATTTTCTTTATGGCAACTGTTATCATCAGAAATGATTTTGAATTAACGAGTGTATTCATTTTTCTTGTTTACTCTCTCATTAGAATATGAGATTTATAACAGTAGCATCACGCTCTGTTTTGTGTAACCTCTGTGTCTTTAGTGCGTGGAAAAATGTTTGTCATGTAGAATGGATTCACAAAAGTTTGAGGTCCCTGAGACTGGAGAACCACTTGCTGAAGTTGAGAGCTACAAGATTTTCATCAGCGATGCCTCCTTTTCCACATTATCTAAGAAGCTCACACATCAGGGCAGTTAGGGGGTCAAACTTGAGATTGTTTGCTGGAGCTGCATTTAATTGAGTTCTTGCCCTCTTAGAAATGACAGACCCCCATCTTGAACTGGAAATGTTTGGTCACTGACTCCTCAGAGGAACAACAGCTAGGCTGTTGGATTAAATCCATTCATCAGGCATACTGAAGTCAGGACTAATTCTGTACTGCAGAATACTGATGTCATGTCTCTCAAAGATGGGGACAAGATCTCCGTTTTCATCATGGTTCATTACACTTGCCGGGGCATCTACCTTTTTAGCAATCAGATCATGCTCTTTCTGTTTGAGGTCTACCTCAGGGCCTGCCTGACATGTACAGATAGTAAATAAATGAGAACCTTTTTCAAGGGAAGAAGGAAAGTTTCAATCAGATCTCTGTGAGCATCTCCCTGGCTTTCCCTGCTCCTGTCTCTTCAGCCTGACCATGACCCCACCTAGATCAGCTCTAGCTGCTTGCCTTACACTCATCTACAGCTTGTCTTTTGGTTTGTCCTGATTTCATCTGGTGTAACTCTCCATTTGACATTCATTCTTCACTGGTGTTTATGATACCAGTGTTGAAATAAAATGGCAAAGGGGAGATAAATCTAGACTCTAAGCTCTATGTGAGTAGGGCCAAAGTCTATCTCAGGTATTATTGTACATCCATTACCTAGCAGAGCCTGTCATAGAGTAGGTAAGCAAAAAGGTAGATGGACACTAGCAACGAGGAGATATGCATTACACTTTGAGAAAAGTACAGTGAAGGAAACACTAAGATGCTAAGATGAAGCAGAAAGGGTACTCAGAGAAGACCTTGTCTGAAAGACTAATCTGAGCCTGCAGAAGAAAAGAATCTAAGGTGACATACGGCTGCTGCTGCTTAGGTCGCCTCAGTTGTGTCTGATTCTGTGTGACCCCATAGACGGCAGCCCACCAGGCTCCCCCGTCCCTGGGATTCTCCAGGCAAGAACACTGGAGTGGGTTGCCCTTTCCTTCTCCAATGCATGAAAGTGAAAAGTGAAAGTCAAGTCGCTTAGCGACCCCATGGACTGCAGCCTACTGGAGTGGGTTGCCATACATACTCGAGTTGCTCAAAGTGCAGTTTGGATTCAAAACATAGTTCTGTAAATTATGCTCTGAGCTAGTCTGCTCCATCTGTTTTAACAAAATGCATAGACCAAGTGGCCTAAACAACAGACATTTANTAGCGACCCCATGGACTGCAGCCTACTGGAGTGGGTTGCCATACATACTCGAGTTGCTCAAAGTGCAGTTTGGATTCAAAACATAGTTCTGTAAATTAAGCTCTGAGCTAGTCTGCTCCATCTGTTTTAACAAAATGCATAGACCAAGTGGCCTAAACAACAGACATTTATTTCTCATGATTATGGAGGCTGCGCTGTCCAAGATCAGGGTGCAGGATGACTGGTTCCTGTAGGAGACTACTCCTGGCTTGCAGTTCACTGCCTTCTTGCTGTGTGCTCACATGGCAGAGAGAAAGTTGACCCCTCACTCCCCTACCTTATAAAGCTGCTAATGCCACCATGAGTACCCACACTCATGACCACATCTTAACCTTGTTATCTACCAACACCTCATTCCATTTATCGTTACATTTACAATTAAGGTTTTAACATATGATATGGAGGGATACAATTCAGTCTATAACCTGATCTATGTAAAATTTTTCAATTTTTCTACTTGGTTATGCTTCATTTTTCTTATCTCTAAAGGAAACATGATAAATAGAACTTACCTCATAGAATTGTTGTGAGTATTAAAATGAAACAATATTCTTAAAGCTCTTTGAAAAAGAGCCCAGACACATGGTAAGTGCTAGTTGAGGTTTTGTTAATAAATAAAAATAAAGTCATGTCAAGCAGATCAAAACGTCTGGACACAACTTCTGAGGATACGATGCTCAAAATTCTCTGAGCACAAGAAGGAAGCTGATTTGAGAAGAACAATGAGTAATGGTGAAGAGAGGTGGCCCCAGGCAAGACCAACTCAGACCTTAAGGTCCTAGAATTGTAGGTGTGCTTTGTTGTAAATGAGATGGGAAGTTGTGCTATTTGAATCAGGAAATTTAAAGATTCAGTTCAGTTCAGTCGCTCAGTCGTGTCCGACTCTTTGCGACCCCATGAGTCACAGCATGCCAGGCCTCCCTGTCCATCACCATCTCCCGGAGTTCACTCAAACTCACCTCCATCCAGTCGGTGATGCCATCCAGCCCTCTCATCCTTTGTCATCCTCTTTTCCTCCTNTTCACATTGCTGAAAGATGAAGAATCATCATTGCTAAAAACTTTTAAAATATACACGATTTAGTGAGCCACTGTGGAACCAGGCAGACCAAGAACCCAGGGACAAACACACGTGGCCTTCTCCTGGAGTTCAAGGGCAGTACTGCTGGCCCTGCGCCCTGAGGAGTCAGGCATTGAGGTGGGAGGCTAGTGCCTTCTCAAACAGCTCATTTTTGTTATTCTCATTCAGTGGATTTGATTTCAAAAGCAGCCAACAGACAGCCAGATGAGAATGTTTTAATTAAAATATAAACCCTCAATAAGGCGGATATGCTAAATCACCTGCTTTTAAATGGAGATGAAAAATTCAAATGGATGTAAAGGCATACTGCAAACTTAAAGCAGGAAAGCGTACACTGAGAATATTAGCTCTGAAGCCTAATTTCTTGCCACTTGGACCTTAAGGTACCTTTTTTATGACCATAGACTAAAGGCACATGAACGAACAGAATCATGCTCTTGTTTTGGCCCATTTTTTGTCTTTAAACTGTGAAATCCCCAGCATTATTCTTATTGCTCAGAGTATAAATTTGTTGGTAAATTTAATCCAGACTAAGAAGCAATTATATGCTCTTTGATAAGAATGGGAGAGGAATAAAAGTAGACTGGGGTTGTGGAAAGATTTTGAAAATGGGATTTAAAAATTTTGGTATAGTTTCAGATGAATGAGAAAGAGCTTCTTTAGGAAGAAAATATATGCTAGTCTGATTTTTTCCCCTCTAAATTATGTCTTTGTTTACTGAATATGAATTTGAGCTGTTAGGAATTTCTGGTCATACTCCGTTTTATTGTGCAATTATGCTCTGACTTTCTTTCTTTTATAAATGCATGAGAAGTTGTGCAGAGCACAGGTGTTGAGGTTGGATGGCTGTGAGGTGACACTTGACTGTGCCCGTCTCAGCCTGGTGACTTGGTGTAAGTCACTTGATTGTGGTGAACTCAATTTTAATCAATAAACTAG
The DNA here is from genome assembly GCA_006410615.1 of Neotragus moschatus. NCBI lineage: Eukaryota > Metazoa > Chordata > Mammalia > Artiodactyla > Bovidae > Neotragus > Neotragus moschatus. The sequence continues at coordinate 1,890,197 of SJYA01000209.1, forward strand.
TATAACTATCTGTATGCTTTAGGTATTTTGACTCATAATACCTCTTCAGTAAGCAGTAGCTTTTGTGGTTTTCTTTTCCTCTGAGAAATAATCTCTCATCATTTTTTCTTCTTTTGGCAACAGAAGTATTACACAGAAAGTATTCAATAAAGATTTGTTAGAATGAATCACTGAAAAGGTGAATTAATACCTGAAGAAAGTTTGTTCAGTGACGTTCATATCAGACAATTCCCTTCCACTTCTCTCTTTAGACTCAAGCTTAAGCAAGGAATAACCAGATTGCAAAGTTCTGTAATTAAACCATACAAAGAGAGGAAGCAAAGCAAAAAGAAGCCAATATATTAAAAAATTCATTATGGCATGTCGAGTGGACTCACAGAAGTGTTCCTATTGAGTAGAATTTCTAATGAGGTTCATACAGGACTCTGAAGTCTTCAGTCTATGAGTGGGAACCCTGACTTTTGCATTATAGCCAGGAAAATAAGCAAAACCTCAAATTCCACATCAAAAGAAAGGCTAATAATCTGTTTGTTCACTTATTGTGTGCATGTGTGTGTTTTCGCTTTAAAGCAAGGAGACTACTGGGGTTCTGTTCTGTATTTGAGTGAGTTTGGAGAGCTTTATAAAACACATGGAAAACACTACTGGAGTCTTTTAAAGCGAATCATTGGGCCTAATATGATTTTAGAGGATGCAAATCTTTGTAAATTAGTTTTTTACTATGAAGTGAATGCTTCAGCTAATGATCACAAATAAATCTAATCCTATAAAAAGTGTGGCCCAGCTGAGAAGTCTGGCCCAGCTGAGAAGTCTGTGATTACAAATTGGATTCCGGATATAAATTCTTCTTCTTTTCCTGGGTTCAGTGTGTTTCGTGAAACAGCCTACCAATAAGGAATAATGCATTTGGATAACTTGCTTTGAAGCCAGAAACAGAAGACAGGCTTTTAACTTTTGAAGTAAAATACTGCCTCATGTACATGCTTGATATCTTGAACACATTAGTTTCTGTCAATGAAGAACATCAAATATCTCTAATATTGGGAAAATGCTTACCCCATGTCTGGTGTTGTGTTAGACGACTTACATGGTTGATCTTTCCATGGGTGCTTTGTCCTAATAGTTGAACGCCATTGTCATCAATTTTACTTTAGAGAGAAAAAGAATGCTGACAAGGTTAGGTAAGGAGTCTATGGCTTCTGGGCAGGAAGTGGTATGTTTAGGCCCTGAACCCAGGCCATTTGACCACAGTTGTAGGCTAGAGACCATACTCTTGATGATACTCTCTATCTAGCAAACATGTTTCTATGAAATGCTTCTCAGTATGCTAGTTGAAAGAGAGAATATNTTTAGAGAGAAAAAGAATGCTGATAAGGTTAGGTAAGGAGTCTATGGCTTCTGGGCAGGAAGTGGTATGTTTAGGCCCTGAACCCAGGCCATTTGACCACAGTTGTAGGCTAGAGACCATACTCTTGATGATACTCTCTATCTAGCAAACATGTTTCTATGAAATGCTTCTCAGTATGCTAGTTGAAAGAGAGAATATTAAACAGAGGCAGTACATTTGCATGTTTCCTAGTCTGGGGTATGTTTGCTTCTCTGGTTGTGTGTCTTTCTCTCTGGTCCTATGTTCCTTCATCTGGATATATTGTGCTTCTCTAGAGGTTATATTTGGAGAAGGCAGCAGCACCCCACTCCAGTACTCTTGCCTGGAAAATCCCATGGATGGAGGAGCCTGGTAGGCTGCAGTCCACGGGGTCGCTAAGAGTCGGACATGACTGAGCGACTTCACTTTCACTTTTCACTTTCATGCATTGGAGAAGGAAGTGGCAACCCACTCTAGTGTTCTTGCCTGGAGAATCCCAGGGATGGAGGAGCCTGGTGGGCTGCCGTCTATGGGGTTGCACAGAGTCGAACACAACTAAAGTGACTTAGCAGAGGTAATATTATTACACAGAATGAATATATCATGCCTCTAGCATGAATCATTTTTACTTTCATGTTGATTATGTCAACGTCATAACATTATTACTATTGCATGTTTGTGTAAAATTATTTCCAGTGAAAATGATTGAAAAATACTCATAATTTTAAAAAGTTTCATCTTACTCTTTATGTTGACATAAGCTTGAAGACCAAAAAGTAGCATAACTTAGCTTTAGTCCTCTGGTTCTTTTTAAAGAATTTTTATTACTGAATTCTACTGAAGTACTGTATGTTCGGCTTTCATGGTGGTCAGATATAATAGGAAGTTTCTGTGGCACTAAAAAATACCAACCCTACTGCTGAGGTCTTCATTCATTACCTTGTTCAAAACCCCTTGTAAAAGAAATTCTTACAACATATTCTTCCAAAAGCTGGGAACTTTCCCAATGATTTCAATGTCTGCTTGATGACATTGTGCTGTCTTTGACCTGAATTGCTAGGAATTTAGCATTAAGGTTTGAATCATTCTTGTTTTGCACTCAGTCAAGACTTTATATAATATTTTTCTCCCTAGTTCTCCTGCCACAGTTCTTTTAAAATATTTTTTCGTGAATTAATAGTCTTGAGTTTCTTTATGTGCCTTTATTTCTAATTGCCCCTGAATTCTATTTGGCAATGAAAAGGCTACAAAAGAAATACACATAGAAAGAAACATTTATAAGGTATATATTTGTTTTGCCAGTTCATGTGAGTAGAATTTTCTTCAACAGGGTGAGCAATATAATAAAATTTCAGTGTATGCCTGACAACTTTCTTACTCTTCTTTATTTTTGATGTATGGATATAATGGTTGTGAAATGATCTTCTATACTTTAAATTAAGTATTTCCTGATTCTATTAAGATTTTGATTGATATTTGTTCATGGCCATGTAGATGATATAGAATGTTTGGACAGAATAAGTATCAACTAGACATAGTGATCCTAAAAATATTATAAAATTATGATGAAAGGAAGAGAGATTATTTTATGTTCTTTGTTAAATCATGTCTCATTCTATAATATTAAATGTTCTCTATCTTAGGAAGAAAATATTGACAACTCAATGGGGTGACTTAGCTTTTTACATGTTTCCTTTANATTAAGATTTTGATTGATATTTGTTCATGGCCATGTAGATGATATAGAATGTTTGGACAGAATAAGTATCAACTAGACATAGTGATCCTAAAAATATTATAAAATTATGATGAAAGGAAGAGAGATTATTTTATGTTCTTTGTTAAATCATGTCTCATTCTATAATATTAAATGTTCTCTATCTTAGGAAGAAAATATTGACAACTCAATGGGGTGACTTAGCTTTTTACATGTTTCCTTTAATTAAAATTTGCATTTTCCCACTCAAATTGTGGAAAAGATGATATTTTTACAATAGTACAAGATCTGTGTTTACAGTTATGTGTGAGATAAAGGGAAAAGCTTTTTGCCTTTAACAAACTTACTTTTAGAACTAGTCATGATTCAGTTATTATTTATCCTTTATTTATCTGTATATTCAATTCACAATTAAATCCTGATTTTCCAAAGCTCGTAAAGTTAGTGATTTCTCATCTGTTGCTCAAATCATTTAAGTGTACTTTGTTTAGAAAAAAATTCATGAATATACAAAGCAAGATAATTTTAAAAGGTGAATGCTAAGTCATTTCAGTTGTTTCTTTGCGACCCTTTGGACTGTAGCCTGCCAGGCTCCTCTGTCCATGGGATTCTCCAGGCAAAAATACTGGAGCAGGTTGCTATGCCCTTCTCCAGGGAATCTTCCTGACCCAGGAATTGAACCCAGAAACCAATTCTAAAAGTATCATGACATTGAGGATGCTTGAAATGGGTTGGTATGTGTCTGTGTCATCAATGCTTCATGAAACTCCGACTCATTTCATTAGTAGAAATGTCTATCCAGAAAGTCAATAAAGAGTGCTGAGAGCATTTGTGAAATGCCATTGACTTTTGCAATTGCAAGAAATCCATCTCCCTAAACATGAATTGTGCTATGTATGTGTGTCTTCCAATAACCATCTTCTCATCAAATAATTTCAATGTCAGTAAATAGAAGGGAACATGAAAATCCCTTGTGTCTATTCTTCCTTTCAGAACAAAAACTCTGACCTTGCCACATCTATAGAAAGTTAATATACCTGGAAAAATTCAATACAGCTCTTTTGGCTAGAACTGTAGCTTTAGTTTACATTTTGGAAACTATTGTAAAGGTAATTTGATGTCTTTATTTAAAAAAAAAACACATTATATTAATAATTGCAGGAAACATGAATGAAGTAATCTTTTCATCAAATTCTTGTGCTTTTATGGAATGACTATTGTGTCTTTAATGACTTGGAACCATTTTCCTCTTCCTGGAGAGGACATTATGCTTTTGTTAGACAGTGATTTTTTTCCCCCCTGCTCAGTTATTTCCTCCTCTCCTAAGTGCCAGAAATGTCCTGAAAAGAGAAAACGGCACACTGAAGCCATTTTCTCAGAATATATTACCTAGAGCATTTTTGTCTTCTTTTTTTCTTGTTATTATCTTTGCTTAGGACAATATTCTTTTATGTTTATTATGCATTATTCCTTTCAGTACATTTGGAAATTGGGGGCATTTTTTCCTTTACTTTACAAAAAGAGGATGTGAAGTTACAGCAAAAGTATTCAGATTGTCTCCTAGTACCTCAAAGTACACACGGGCAAAAGCTTCAGAGGGTCATGGGTGCACTGTAAAAAAAGACTTTGGACTTGACTCTTGGCATTTCCAGGGCTTCCCTGGTGGCTCAGCTGGTAAAGAATCTGCCTGCAATGCAGGAGACCTAGTTCAGTTCCTGGGTCGGGAAGGTCTCCTAGAGAAGGGATAGGCTACCCACTCCAGTATTTTGGGGCTTCCCTGGTGGCTCGGCAGGTAAAATATCCACCTGTAATGCGGGAGACCTGGGTTTGATTCCTGGGTTGGGAAGATCCCCTGGATAAGGGAATACCCATTCCAGTATTCTGGCCTGGAGATTTCCATGGACAGAGGAGCCTGGCAGGCTATAGTCCATGGGGTTGCAAAGAGACTTGGCATTTCCAGTCTTTGAAAGACACAGTAAAGAGAGCTTAAGTATCAGATTGGTGATATGGAACATTCTACTCTTATGCCTGGAAGACCCTTTCAGAAATGAATGTGGTAGATAACTCTAAATTTTCCTCTTTGGATCTATTTGATTTTCACCCACACTGAAGCTTTTTTTCTTGGAAAGATTTCTCCCTCTGCTACAGAAATATTCTATGCACTTGTCTTTATCACTACATGTGTTACTCTCAGTCCTCATTGTTGAGTTACTTGCACATATTTGCCACTATTCTTGAAAGTGAAGGTATTAATCTCTCAGTGTATCTGACTCTTTGTGACGCTATGGACTGTAGCCTGCCAGTGTCCTCTGTCCATGAAATTTTCTAGGCAAGAATACTGGAGTGGGTAGCCATTCCCTTCTCCAGGGGACTTCCTGACCCAGGGATTGAACCCAACTCTCCCTTATTGTGGGCAGATTCTTTACTGTCTGAGCTATCAGGGAAGCTTGTATCTCTGGTATCTAGCATGGTTCCTGACATTAGGCAAGTTGAATGAATGTATAAACATTTTTAGACTTTCTTAAATATGTGATTTGGAAAGATATTTGAAGGAAATCTATTTGTGGTGTTTTGGTTTCTTCTAAACTCATACAGAGTATCGAGTTATGTGACATAACATGTGTACATTTGCTGTAAGACAATTTATTTGCAAATCCTTTATTGAATATAAATGCATCTCTCAGGATCACAGAAAAGATATTTTGCAAGATNTTTGGAAAGATATTTGAAGGAAATCTATTTGTGGTGTTTTGGTTTCTTCTAAACTCATACAGAGTATCGGGTTATGTGACATAACATGTGTACATTTGCTGTAAGACAATTTATTTGCAAATCCTTTATTGAATATAAATGCATCTCTCAGGATCACAGAAAAGATATTTTGCAAGATTATTGTTATTGTTGAAAATTATTGAATGGCAATTTCTATATCCATTTTATTTCTTATAGTACCAAATATCTGAGAGGTAATAATATTTATTTTTTTCACTTTACCNCAATTTATTTGCAAATCCTTTATTGAATATAAATGCATCTCTCAGGATCACAGAAAAGATATTTTGCAAGATTATTGTTATTGTTGAAAATTATTGAATGGCAATTTCTATATCCATTTTATTTCTTATAGTACCAAATATCTGAGAGGTAATAATATTTATTTTTTTCACTTTACCATTCCCATGGAGGCTTTAGATAAGAGCCTGACAATCAGTTGAGCCAAAATGAAAAAGATAGACAATGCCAAATGTTGTTGAGGATGTGGAACAACTGGAACACTCAGGCACTGTTGATAGGAGTGTAAACTGATATAAAATAGTTTGAAAACTTGTTTCCTAATACCTCCAAAGCAGAATATAGGTATGCCCTGTGATTCAGCATTGTTGCTGTTGGGTATATGACATGTTGAAATGAATACATATATTCATCAAAATATATACATATGAATGTTCATAGCAGCCCTATCTATAATTGCTCTAAATTAGAAATATATCAAACGTCCTCAACAGTAGAATCGATGACTATTGTATATAAATATAGTGAAATACTAAGGTGGCAATTAAAGTGAATGAAATGCGGCTGCATGTATCAACATGGATGCATCTCACACACACAACAATAGTGTTGAATGAAAGAATTCAGAACTAAATGAACACATATATAATACCCTTTATCATTTCTCAGCCTTTTGGCTAAGACCAAATGTAGCATATGATACCATTTGTATAAATTTCAAACAGTAACAAAACAAATCTGTAGTGGTGGAAGCCATCATAATAAGCAGAGGGCCATGAAAGGGACATTTAGGGGGTTCAGTTCAGTTCAGTCACTCAGTCATGTCCAACTCTTTGTGACCCCATGAATCTCAGCACAGCAGGC
>SJYA01000209.1:1899163-1910395 GCA_006410615.1 Neotragus moschatus
CCAGCTTTTTCACTCTCTTCTTTCACTTTCATGAAGAGGCTTTTTAGTTCCTCTTCACTTTCTGCCATAAGGGTAGTGTCATCTGCATATCTGAGGTTATTGGTATTTCTCCCGGCAATCTTGATTCCAGCTTGTGCTTCTTTCAGTCCAGCATTTCTCATGATGTACTCTGCATATAAGTTAAATAAGCAGGGTGACAGTATACAGCCTTGATGGACTCCTTTTCCTATTTGGAACCAGTCTGTTGTTCCATGTCCAGTTCTAACTGTTGCTTCCTGCCAGTGTTCTATTCAATAAGTTGACTAAGGGTATCTAGGTATATTTAACTTTTTAGAGGGTTTTGAATTATAAAACTGCATTCTGTGCACTTTTTTTTGTTTATTATACATCATTTAAAAAGTTTCAAGATGAAATAAAGCATCAAAATCATGATCCAGCAGTTAGTATCCAAATGGAAATTTTCTGTCTTGAATAGACATTTCAGAATTACACCATTCTTTTATTAAAGGGAAAAACTTTGGCCTATGTTAATGAAGCCCAGGTTTTCTGAACCTTTAGGCTTCCGGTATATTGCTATTCTGTTGACGGACTTGCAAAACCCCTTGGATAGTCATGTTAAAACCAAGAAAACGGGCCCAAAACGGAGTCACTTATGCTAAACTCCACATCACCAAACTGGTACTTAATTTAATTACAGTTTTAGCTCTTCCAGAAATAGAGCCTTAAACCAGTTAATCAGGAATCACCTGATCAGCACCAGTTAGGTAACCTGCCTGCTGAACTGCTGCCATCCCCTGAAGGAAGATAACCTTGGAATAATCAACCTATTTTTTTCCCCTATTATAACTTCCTTATTTCCATTCCCTTTTGCCTATAAAAGTCTTTCATTTTGTAGTTCCTCAGAGTTCCTTTCTACATGCTAGATCGCATGCTGCCCGATTCATGAATCATTGAATAAAGCCAGTAAGATCTTTAAAATTTACTCGGTGAATTTTGCTTTTTAGCAGTAGTGATAAAGTTTCACCTCCCACAGCTCCAAAATATTAAAGAAGAGTAGATATGTATCATATTGGACTATCNTCCTTATTTCCATTCCCTTTTGCCTATAAAAGTCTTTCATTTTGTAGTTCCTCAGAGTTCCTTTCTACATGCTAGATCGCATGCTGCCCGATTCATGAATCATTGAATAAAGCCAGTAAGATCTTTAAAATTTACTCGGTGAATTTTGCTTTTTAGCAGTAGTGATAAAGTTTCACCTCCCACAGCTCCAAAATATTAAAGAAGAGTAGATATGTATCATATTGGACTATCAAATAGTTTCTGATCTTTTTCACTCACCATTTTCTCAGAAAGACTTCAAACTGCTATACAAGTGATATACTACTCAGGCCATGTTAATAAAATGGTATAATTAGTGATAACATTTTAATATGAAAAGCCATTGAACTTTGTGTATATTGTAAATTGATGTGTTTTCTTTGAGAGTGTGTGGCTCAGTGGTAAAAAATCCTCCTGCCAATGCAGGAGAGGAGGGTTTGATCCCTGGATCAGGAAGATCCCCTGGAGGAGGAATTTGTAACCCACTCCGGTATTCTTCCCTAGAGAATCCCATGGACAGAGAAACCCCATGGGCTACATTCCATAGGGTTACAAAAAGTCAAATGTGACTAAATACACACATACATTATCTACAGATTTTCTTTTTTAAAGATAAATTATTCCTAGTTAGAGAAATATATGTTGTTTTTTCCTGAGTTCAAATTTCTGTGTTCATGTTTTATGGATCGGTAGCAAACAAGAAAAAGTTTCATAAGACTGACCATTTGAAGAGAAATTTATGATAACTTTAGTACTTATTAGCTATAAAAAGAGAAAAAAGATAATAAATTGGTTACTTCTTTGTCCAGATTCAAAGAAGTGCTTTCATTAGCCTTCTTGTAGGCATATGAGAAATGAGGCAGAAAACACCAATATAGAACAACTAGGAATAATCTAAAGTTCTGATAGGAACTTGGATTGCTTCTAACTATGGAAAGGTTTGAAAAGCAACTTCTGACAAAAAGGAAACAACAAAAAGAGAAGTTAGGGAGAACTATGAAAGTAGTAATATGAAAAATGATGATACAGTCTTTGCAATTTAGCTTGGTCTTTGAGATATGCCATATTGCATAGATTAATTTTGAAAGGTCATTTAAATAGAGTTAATTGCCTCTTTTAAGTTGGATAGCCAACAAGGTTTGTTCAAATGTTTTGTGTACTTTGGGCCTTAGAAGTAAAATGAAGAATTTAATCCTTCTTAGAACTGTCCTAATAGGTGAGAGTCACAAATATTTCAAAGTATTACAATACCAGACAGAATAAAAGTCTATCAACCTGACCAGATAAATACCGTCAAGGAATGTAAGTTAGAAACACCTTGTTGTTGTTGTTCTTTAGTTGCTAAGTTGTGTCTAACTCTTTTGCTACCCCATGGACTGTAGTAGCAGGCTGCAGTCCCGCTTCTCTGTCCATGGGATTTTCCAGGCAAGAATGCTGAAGGGGGTTGCCACTTCCTTCTCCAAAATATACCTAGCATTACAGTAATTTGTGAAGGGAGGAAGAGAGATAAAATTTACAGTTATGGGTTCAAATTTTTATACCAAGTATTACATATACATAATATTATGTTGTGTATGTGTTAAGTCACTTTAGTTGTGTCTGACTCTTTGAGACCCTGTGGATTGTAGCCTGCCAGGCTCCTCCATCCATGGGATTCTCCAGGCAAGAATACTGGTGTGGGCTGCCATTTTCTCCTCCAGGGGATATACTCAACCAGGGATTGAACCCACGTCTATTATGTCTCCTGCATTGGCTGACGGGTTCTTTACCATTCATTAGTGCCACCTGAGAAGCCCAGTATTATGTTCAGTTCAGTTCACCCGCTCAGTCCTATCTGACTCTTTGTGACCCCGTGAATCGCAGCATGCCAGGCTTCCCTGTTCATCACCATCTCCCAGAATTCACTCAGACTTACGTTCATCGAGTCCATGATGCCATCCAGCCATCTCATCCTCTGTCGTCCCCTTCTCCTCCTGCCTCCAATCCCTCCCAGCATCAGTGTCTTTTCCAATCAGTCAACTCTTTGNGGTCTTGATCCCCGTCTCCTGTACAATGTCACGAACCTCATTCCATAGTTCATCAGGCACTCTATCTATAAAGAAATTCTCTGTTCAATTTAAGTTAAATTGTTAGAACTATTATGTTGATTACCATTGTTTCAATGACATGACTCTTGACTGGAGGGTATAATATATGCTATAATAACCTGTCACTGGTTAGCAACACAGCAATTTATGTATTTGGCTATATTAGGGACCTTTCAGTTCAGTTCAGTTCAGTCGCTCACTCGTGTCCAAGTCTTTGCGACCCTATGAATTGCAGCATGCCAAGCCTCCCTGTCCATCACCAACTCCCAGAGTTCACTCAGACTCACGCCCATCGAGTCAGTGATGCCATCCAGCCATCTCATCCTCGGTCGTCCCCTTCTCCTCCTGCCGTCAATCCCTCCCAGCATCAGAGTCTTTTCCAATGAGTCAACTCTCCGCACGAGGTGGCCAAAGTACTGGAGCTTCAGATCAGCATCATTCCTTCCAAAGAAATCCCAGGGCTGATCTCCTTCAGAATGGACTGGTTGCATCTCCTTGCAGTCCAAGGGACTCTAGGATGCCTAATGTACATTAAATGAATTACATGTATTCATAAAAGTCCTGAGTGAGAGCAATATGGAAATTTCCAAACTCAGTTTTAGGAAAATGTGGGCTAAATAGAGACTACTTTCCATTATCTGTGATAATGAGGATTTAGTGTTAGTAAGTAAATGTTAGTCATTCAGTCGTGCCTGACTCTTTGCAATCCCATGGACTGTAGCCTACCAGGCTCCTCTGTCCCTGAGATTTTTCAGGCAAGGATACTGGAGTGGGTTGCCATTTCCTTCTCCAGGGGATCTTCCCAACCCAGGGATCAAACCTGGGTCTCCTACACTGCAGATTAATTCTTTACCCACTGAGCCACAAGATTTGGTACAATATAAAAATAAAATTCATGTTTTAGCCTCTGATTCCAGCCTCTTTACTAATAAATTTTTACTACAAGCACTAACAAGTAGCAGATGTGGTTGACTTGTCTCCTTCCTCTTTCAACTCTCTAATGAGCAATTAAATAACCTGAAGCAGAACAATCAAAAGGTCTGGAAAATTCACATGCCAGTTAATCTGTTTCTAAAAAATGAGGGTTAATGGCACTTAGCTTTGTACTTAGTCAAGAATTCCCCAAGCATCTTTCTCAGAATGACTTTGAAGAAGGGGACACCGAGCAGTCCTAAGATGATGGAGGAATAGGACGGGGAGACCACTTTCTCCCCCACAAATTCATCAAAAGAACATTTAAATGCTGAGGACATTCTACAAAACAATTTCTGAATGCCAGCAGAGGACATCAGGCACCCAGAAAAGCAGCCCATTGTCTTCAAAAGGAGGTAGGAAAAAATACAAAAGACAAAAAAAAAAGAGACAAAAGAGGTTGGGACAGAGCTCCGTCCCTGGAAGGGAGTCTTAAAAAGAGAGCAGTTTCCAAACACCAGGAAACATTCTCCTTGCCTAGTCTGTGGTAAGCCTTGGAAGCACAGAGGGCAACATAACGGAGGAAAAATAAATAAATAATTAAAACCCACAGCTTATGAGCCCAACAGTAACTCCCCCAGTGGAGAAGCAGTGCAGATGCCTGTACCCGCCACTAGCAAGTAGGGGCTGGGCAGGGAGGCGCGGGCTGCATTGCTTAGAGTAAGGATCTAAGGAATGCCCCGAGGGCAATCTGAGCAAACTAACTTGGGCTAGCAAACCAGACTGTGGGATAGCTTACAGGGCGAAAAGCCCTAAGACACTGCCAGGCCCCCACACAGAGCAAAGGACTGAACGGAACAGGCTGGCTGCAGACCATCCCCCTCCGGTGACAGGCAGCCAGAACCAGAAGGGGGCAATTGCAGCCCCAGAGAGACATTATCCACCAAACTGCAAGCAGGCTTCTTTGCTAACTAAGACTTCTTGGGGCTTTGGATGGTCAACATCTGCCTGAGAAGGTGCGCTGGTTATACACCCAGAAAACCGAGTGGCACAGACAGGGGAGGCGATAAGTTGTCGTGGCTGCGCTCGCCAAACACCTCATCACCTGAGCTGCTTGGACCTGGGAAGGGCACAAAACGCAGGCCTAACCGAGTCTGTGGCTCTGAGGACTACCCAAGTACCTGAACCTGAGCAGCTTAGACCTGGGAGGTGCATGCAGCCCAGGGCTGGCCTCTGACGCTTCCCAGCAGAGCAACCTAGAGCCTGAACAGTGTGGGCAGGGAAGGCACACTCGCCGTGAGCAGGGGCAGGCCCAGTGTGGCTGAGACACTGCGAGCACATGCCAGTGTTATGTTTGCAGTGCGACAGAACAAGTGAGCCTAAAAAAAGTGTCCACCACCACCCTCCTTGTGTTAGGGCAGAAGTCAGACACTGAAGAGACCAGCAAACAGAAGAAGCTAAAACAGAAGGAACCACCTTGGAAGTGACAGGTGCAATAGACTAAAACACTGTAGTTAGTATCAACTACATAGGAAGGGGCATATAGATCTTGAGAAATATAAGCCAGACCAAGGAACTATCCGAAAATGAGCTGACCCCACACAGCCAACAACAACACCAGAGAAAGTCCTAGATATATTTTTACTATTTTTATGATCATTCTTTTTTTCTTTTAATTTTTAAAAATTTTAAGTCCTCTATTACTCCTTTAATTTTCATTTCTATAACCTACTATTACTTTGCAAAAAAGGACATGCAAACTTCATGTATATATATATTTTATATAATTTTTGTGACTTTTTTTTCTTCTTTTCTTTAATATTGCATTTTTGAAAATCCAACCTCTACCTAGATTTTTAATGTTTGCTTTTTGGTAGTTGTTATCAATTTTGTACCTTTAAGAACCCAATCTCCAGTATCCATTTTTACTTGGGAGCAAGATTACTGGCTTGACTGCTCTCTCCCCCTTTGTACTCTCCTTTTTCTCCACCAGGTTGCCTCTGTCTCCTCCCTCCCCCTTCTCTTCTCTACCAAACTCTGTGAATCTCTGTGTGTTCCCGACAGTGGAGAACACTTAGAGAACTGATTACTGGCTGGATCTGTCTCTCTCCTTTTGATTTCCCCCTTTATCCTCCTGGCCACCTCTGTCTCCTTCCTCCCTCTTCTCCTCTCTGTGTAACTCTGTGAACATCTCTGAGTGGTCCAGACTGTGGAGCACACATAAGGAAGTGATTACTGGCTAGCTTGCTCTCTCCTCTTGTGATTCCACCTCATCTCATTTGGGTCACCTCTAACACCCTCCTTCCTCTTCTCTTTTCCATGTAACTCTGTGAAACTCTCTGGGTGTCCCTCACTGTGGAGAAACTTCATCTTTAACCTAGATGTTAATCTATGGTGCTGTATAGAAGGAGAAGTCTTGAGACTACTGTAAAAATAAGACTGAAAGCCAGAAGCAGGAGACTTAAGTCCAAATCCTGAGAACACCAGAGAACACCTGACTCCAGGGAACATTAATCGACAGGAGCTCATCAAATGCCTCCATACCTACACTGAAACCAAGCACCACCCAAGGCCAACAAGTTCTAGAGCAAGACATACCACACAAATTCTCCAACAACACAGGAACACAGCCCTGAGCTTCAGTATACAGGCTGCCCAAAGTTACTCCAAACCCACTGACATCTCTTAACTCATTACTGGACACTTCATTGTACTCCAGAGAGAAGAAACCCAGCTCCACTCACCAGAACACCGACACACACTTCCCTAACCAGGAAACCTTGACAAGCCACCTGTACAACCCCACCCACAGCGAGGAAACTCTACAATAAAGAGAACTCCACAAACTGCCAGAATACAGAAAAGCCATCCCAAACTGAGCAATGTAAACAAGATGAAAAGACAGAGGAATACCCAGCAGGTAAAGGAACAGGATAAATGCCCACCAAACCAAACAAAAGAGGGAGAGATAGGGAATCTACTTGATAAAGAATTCTGAATAATGATAGTGAAAATGATCCAAAATCTTGATAACAAAATGGATTCACAGATAAATAGCCTGGAGACAAGGATGGAGAAGATGCAAGAAAGGTTAAGAAGGACACAGAAGAAATAAAAAAGACTCAATATATAATGAATAATGCATTANGGGAGAGATAGGGAATCTACTTGATAAAGAATTCTGAATAATGATAGTGAAAATGATCCAAAATCTTGATAACAAAATGGATTCACAGATAAATAGCCTGGAGACAAGGATGGAGAAGATGCAAGAAAGGTTAAGAAGGACACAGAAGAAATAAAAAAGACTCAATATATAATGAATAATGCATTAAATGAGATAAACACTCTGGAGGGAACCAACAGTAGAATAATGGAGGCAGAAGATAGGATTAGTGAAGTAGAAGGTAGAATGGTAGAAATAAATTAATCAGAGAGGAAAAAAGAAAAATGATTTAGAAGAAATGAGGACAATCTTAGAGACTTCCAGGGCAACATGAAATGCTCCAACATTCAAATTATAGGAGTCTCAGAAGAAGAAGACAAAAAGAGAGACTATGAGAAAATACTTGAGGAGATAATAGTTGAAGAACTCCCTGAAATGGGGAAGGAAATAATCACCCAAGTCCAAGAAACCCAGAGAGTCTCGAACAGGATAAACTCAAGGCGAAACACCCCAAGACATATATTAATCAAATTAACACGATCAAACACAAAGAATAAACATTAAAAGCAGCAAGGGAAAAACAACAAATAACACACAAGGGGATTCCCATAAGGATCTTTCAATAGAAACTCTTTAGGCCAGGAGGGAATGGCAAGACATACTTAAAGTGATGAAAGAAAATAACCTACAGCCCAGATTACTGTACCCAGCAAGGATCTCATTCAAATATGAAAGAGCAATCAAAAGCTTTAAAGACAAGCAAAAGCTGAGAGAATTCAGCACCACCAAACCAGCTCTCCAACAAATGCTAANCCACCAGAACACCGACACACGCTTCCCTAACCAGGAAACCTTGACAAGCCACCTGTACAACCCCACCCACAGCGAGGAAACTCTACAATAAAGAGAACTCCACAAACTGCCAGAATACAGAAAAGCCATCCCAAACTGAGCAATGTAAACAAGATGAAAAGACAGAGGAATACCCAGCAGGTAAAGGAACAGGATAAATGCCCACCAAACCAAACAAAAGAGGGAGAGATAGGGAATCTACTTGATAAAGAATTCTGAATAATGATAGTGAAAATGATCCAAAATCTTGAAATCAAAATGAAAAAGAAACACCCAATAATAGTATAATTTTCAGTAATGGTACCATTTACCTGGTCTGTAATTTACTAGTATCTTTTCAAGTATTTTCCTACTCAAGCATTACAATTCTAAGGGTCCACCAATATAGAGTCTTTCTTTGGGTAGTGATCCTCTTTAGATTCTTTTTCCTTCCTCTTCCCTTCCTCCTTCCTTCCTTCCCTTCTTTCCATTTTTTCTTCCCTCTTTTCCTCTACATAGTCATTGAATGCCTGGTATGTAGCATACACTGCTGGGTATGGACATGTAAAGATGAATAAATATAAACATTTTGCTCTAATACTGAGTACTATCTTTACAGTCAGTCAGAAATGTATAGCTGGAAGGTAATGCATCTAGTTAAGAGAGAGATGCCTGGGTATATGGGGAACATATAAGAAGGGCAGGTTAGGATTGGGGCTGGAAGATCATTCCAGGTGAAGAAGACAGCCAAAGCAAAAATAGATGCTTGAGATAGCAGAGTCTATAAGGGAAACAAGAAGCAGCCCAATGTTTCTGGTCTATGAAGTACAAAGTAAGGTTGGTGAGTGGTAAGATGAGAAATTGAGATGAGAGTATTATACATCCTAATGAAATTAGGGTTTTTCTTGAAGACTTCAGGGATTCCCTGAAGCTTTTAAAGCAAGGTAAGAACATGATCACCTTTGCATTTCAGAGCAGCACTAGCAGTACTGGAAACTGCAACCAAAACAAGAATGGTAGCTGGATTGAGGTTATGAAGCTGATGTAGTAGGGCAAGTTCTGACAGACTGTGATATTGGGCCATGGAGTTAAAGGACTGGTATGCTATAATGCATATTTAGGAGGCCAAATGAAAGATACTTGGTGACAGATTAAGCATGATGATGAGAAAGGGGCAAATAATAATAGTTATGTTTCTCTGCAGACTCTGATGTCACCAAGTGAGTTAAAATAAGAGGAGTTTAAGGATAATATGAACTGAAGTGCTGCTTATAAGTTGCATTTAGGATAAACTAGTGAAATGTTTAACAGAGAAGAAACTGTATACATCTGTACTTTTAGGGAGATATTTGTGCAGAAAACATACGTTTGGGAATAGGGAATGTTTTCATTTCAGGTGAAATGATGTGAGTGGATGAAATTTCCCAGGGACTGGAAAAGGATAGCAATGTTCAGGAATCTCCTAAATACCAGCACTTTAAGGATAGACAGAAGAAAATTTACACAAGGAAAAGAGAAAGTAGGCACAGAAGAGGCAGAAATGTACACTTAGGCACTAGTTACTTTTTAAAAAACTTTTAATTTTATATTGGATCATAGTTGATTAACAATGTTGTGATAGTTTCAGGTGGACAACAAAGAGATTTAGTTATACACACACATATATCTATTCTATACATATATCTATTTTTCTCAAATTATTTTCCGTGTAGATTGTTACATAGTATTGAGCAGAGTTTCCTGTGCTATATAGTAGGTCCTTGCTGGCAGGCAGTAGTTTGAAGAGATTTGGACATAAAGAGAATGGAGAACTTAATGCTTATTGCAATCAGGTATTGCAGGAAGTTCTATTGGTCATTTTATAGGAGATGCTTGGTTGGGACCAAGGACCATGAGCAAGTTGGATTTTGCTTTAATGACCCAAAGAAGTTCTAGAAGAAGTAGTAAAGACAAGACCAGGCCATACCAAACCCAAACAAAGTATTTTATTTCAAGGTAGAGTATTGGTTCCATCCTGCAGTGTAGGATTCTAATTTAGGAGTTGTCCATACTTGGAAGGGCCTTGAATACTCATTCCCTCAGTATAGACTGCTCCAAGGCAGGGTTTAAAATTTTATTGTTGTTATTTTCTTTTGAGTCTTACACCCAGTTTCATCTTTCTGTGTTTTATCATTCGGGTAATGAAGAAATGTGCATCCGAGGAAAATCAAGTCAAGGAGAGAAATATTTTGAGTTCTCCCTCAGGCCCAGGCTTCCTGTGTCTCCCTCCAAGTCTTCCAGATGACTAGAAGTCTTCTAGTCTAGTCTTCTAGACTTTGTAAACTAGAGGCAGTTACAGATACTCTAAACATTATTTGAAAGAGAATTAAACTAAATCCGATGTCTGAGAGAAAGAGGGCTCCTCATAATGTAGATCCTGTGCCCTAATAAATCCACTAGACGTAGGTGCACTGAGCCAGTAGTATCCCCCACTGAATGATATCTTTCCAGTAAGAAAACCTGTGATGTATATTCATTGAAATTTATAATTATTGGACTGTCACAGAATTAAAAAAAATAAATTTTAGACCAATTTTAACATTGTAGAATTATTGTGAAGATAATATAGAAAGTTTGAAAACTAAAATCCATGCTTTAGTCACCTTTATTCTGTTTTCCTTTACTGTTCTTTTCCTGCTTCAGGTTCCCACCCATGATACCATGTTACACTTTGTGATCAAGAATCCTTAATTCCTCTTCACTATGACAATTATTCAGAATTTCCTCTGTTCTGCTCATCTGGAGAGTTCAAGGACTTAAGGTCTTTTGTAGAATGTCCCACAGGTAGACTGAGATTTTTCTTCCAGTTAGACAGGGGTAATATATTTTTGTGAAAAAACCACAGATATAAAGTACCATTCTCATATATCACATCAATAAAACTTAGCACTGTTGATGTTGAGTTCAGATGCTCAGTTGTGTCAGACTCTTTGTGACCCCATGGACTGCATCATGCCAGGCTTCCCTGTCATTCACCAACTCCTGGAGCTTTCTCAAACTCATGTCCATTGAGTTAGTGATGCCATTCAACTATCTCATACTCTGCCATCCCCTTCTCCTCCTCCCTTCAATCCTTCCCAGAATGAGGGTGTTATCCAG
>SJYA01000209.1:1910716-1937025 GCA_006410615.1 Neotragus moschatus
ACTACTGGAAAAACCATAGCTTTGACTAGATGGACATTTGTTGGCAAAGTAACATCTCTGCTTTTTAGTATGCTGTCTAGTTTGGTTATAGCTTTTCTTCCCAGGGGCAAGCATCTTTTAATTTCACGGCTGCAGTTGCCATCTGCAGTGATTTTGGAGCCCCCAAAAGTAAAGTCTGTCACTGTTTCCATTGTTTCTCCATCTGTTTGCCATGAAGTGATGGGACCAGATGCCATGATCTTCGTTTTCTGAATGTTGAGTTTTAAGCCAACTTTTTCACTCTTCTCTTTCACTTTCATCAAGAAGCTCTTTAGTTCTTCTTCACTTTGTAACATAAGGGTGGTGTCATCTGAGTATCTGAGGTTATTGATATTTCTCTTGGCAGTCTTGATTGCAGCTTGTGCTTCATTCAGCCCTGCATTTCACATGATGTACTCTGCATATAAGTTAAATAAGCAGGGTGACAATATACAGCTTGATGTACTCCTTTCCTGATTTGGAACCAGTCTATTGTTCTATGTACAGTTCTAAGTGCTGCTTCTTAACCTGTATACAGATTTCTCAGAAGACAGGTAAAGTGAAAGTGAAAGTCTTTCAGTCATGTCTGACCCATTGCGACCCATGGACTCTACAGCCCATGGAATTCTCAAGGCCAGAACAGTGGAGTGGGTAGCCTTACCCTTCTCAACCCAGGAACTGAACCCAGGTCTCCCTCATTGCAGGCGGATTCTTTACCAGCTGAGCCACCAGGGAAGTCTGGAGGCAGGTAAGGTGGTCTGGTATTCCCGTCACTTGAATTTTCCACAGTTTGTTGTGATACACACAGTCAAAGGCTNCAGAACAGTGGAGTGGGTAGCCTTACCCTTCTCAACCCAGGAACTGAACCCAGGTCTCCCTCATTGCAGGCGGATTCTTTACCAGCTGAGCCACCAGGGAAGTCTGGAGGCAGGTAAGGTGGTCTGGTATTCCCGTCACTTGAATTTTCCACAGTTTGTTGTGATACACACAGTCAAAGGCTTTGGCATAGTTAATAAAGCAGAAATAGATGTTTTTCTGGAACTCTTGCTTTTTCGATGATCCAATGGATGTTGGCAATTTGGTGATTCTTCTGCCTTTTCTGAAGATTATTGATGTTAACCTTGACAAACACAACGAGCAGTAATGCTTGTCAGTTTTTTCTACTGTAAAGTCACGCCCTTTCTCTCTTCATACTATACTCTTTGGAAAAAGGTCACTGTGTACAGCCCATACTTAAAATATAGGGAGTTATTCCTCATCTCCTTCAGGTGGAATATCTATATATATTATTTGGAATTCTTCTGTACAGAATTTCTTTCTTTTTCTGTCTCTTATGTCATTAATTTACATCAGTTTGAATTCATGAATTTTTTTTTATATTTTGGGTTATAATCTAACACTTTAATTTTTCGCTCAAATTGTTCCAGCTTTGGCCATTAGAAGCTCTTTCAGCATCCATCTGATACACTCCCATCATTGTGTTTCTTTGAGGGCTTCCTTACTTTCTGATACCTCAAGATGCTCTAAGCCCATCATGTAAGATTTAGGCAGGAAATATACAACCAATGTTTCTGTAAGGAACTTTGGGTCTTATTATTGGAGAATGGTGGTATAAACCAAAATTTGGGTGCTAAGTTTGTTACTTGTTGTTGGACTCTCATTGCTTTTAGCCTCTTTCAGCTAACAGAACAAGAAAGCTATTTCTATATGGAACCATCTTTATTTATACTAAGCTGAACATCAGTTTATAGTGATGTCTCCTATTCTAATTCATTACCATATAGAACATTTCAGCTTCCCCCTTTTGCTTATTTGTAACCTCCCAGTCTATCCATCTAGCATCCATTTATTGTTCAGTCTCAGTATAATATTACAACAGTCATTTTGGAATTGTTAAGCTGTATCTCCACAGGAAATAACTTTATCAACTGGAGTACAATGTCAGCCACAGTTCCTGTTACCTTTCTTCTTTCTGAAGCTACTTAGGTCAGCACTTTATTTTTCCACCCCCTTCATTGAAGCTGTCTCCATCTTGATCTCCTAAATGAATTTTTAAAAAATTGAATAAAATTCACTCTTTGTGCTGTAAAGTTCTTTGGATTTTGACAGATGCTCAGTGTCTCATAGTATACACTACAGTATCATACCACTCAAAAATTAATTTTACCACTCTAAAAAATCCTCTGTGCTTTACCTGTCCAACCCCCTCCTCCCACCACCACCAAATACCTGGCAAATGCTGTTCAGTTTACTGTCTCTGTAGTTTTGCTTTTCCAGAATGTTCTAAAATTTGGGTGATACTGTACAGCTGACCCTTGGACAACGTGGGTTCGAACTGCATATGTCTACTCATACACCTATTTCATTCTTCAGTAAATATACAGTCTAGACTTTGTATCTGCAAATTGAACCAATCTGTAGTTGGTTGAATCTGAGGATGTGAAGCCAGAAGATATGAAACACTTTTTTCATGGATCATGCTAATGGTATTTCATTTAATTTCTCATCACCAAATCCCAAGGTCATGTAGATTTTTATGTTATGTTTTCTTCAAGAAAATTGATAGCTTTGAACTTTACATTTAGGTACATGATACATTCAGAGCTCATTTTTGTGAAAGGTCAGTGTCTGGATTCATTTTTTGGCCTGTGAATGATCAGTTGTTTTAGCACCATCTTTTACTATTTTTCCCTTGAATTCTTCACTTCTTTGTAAAAAAAAAAAATCACTTGACTATGTTTGTATGGTTCTATTTCAGGGTTCTCTGTTCTGCTCCATTGAACTGTGCCTCTTCTGTGGCCAAGATTACACTATCTTAATTGCAGCAAACTTATGTAAGCCTTAAAATTTGGTAGTGTGAGTTTTGTTTCTAGGTTTGTTCTTCCTCTTCAGTATTGTGTTGGCTTTTCTAGGTCTTTTGCATGCTGGCGCGCTCCCCCACTCTCTTCTCTTCACATCTTTGGGTTGGCATGTCCTCGAGGATGGATTTTCTTGCTATTTTCTAAATAAAATAGACTGTAACACTGATTTGTCTAAGAGCTATAACATGACCTGTCCAAGACTGAGAGCTGTGATGTGTCAAGGGCTTTAATCTTTGTGATTCCAAATCTTTGTTGTGATGAGACAGAACCGAGGAGCATACACTCACTTGACATCTATGGTGCTGTGGCTTGGGTTTAACCTGGCTGAAACAACCTTATCATGGCCCCCGCAAGGAGGAGGCCAAGCACAGCAGGAGCCCAACTCAGCTAAGCTCCCGTGGTAGAAGCAGAACACGAAGAAAACCCAGCGCAAGGGAAGTGACAAGAGACCTATCATGCTGGAAACCGGGTCAGCGAAAAATGAACTCAGCAGAAAGCTCTCGTGGCTCAGTCTCAGATTCCAGAAGACCTCTGGTTAAGGTAGGAGGTCCTCACTTCTATGGCTGGAGGGACATATGCCTAACGAAATCTTAATTCCTTTACAGTCTCTCATTTCTTGTCTCCTCAACCCCCTGCGACACAGTTGAGCGGCAGTGGGTGAACTGAGGGACTCTGGAGAGGCCACTCTTTGGTATATCCCAAAAGCACTATCTGCTGAGCCCCAGTAGCTGTTACCCAAGCCTGTGGGGGTTCCTCTGTCCTTACTCTTCTTTGTGCCAAGGATCAGGCCAATGAAAACTGTGAGCACAGGTCAGGTATGAAGGGGATCCCTTGGCACGTTTTTCCCACTGCTTTTTCCTCCTCTCCTTCAGCTCTCTCCTGGGAAGCCAGGATGCCTGGCTTCAGGACCTAATGAAGCTCAGGCTCTGATGTCTCATTGCAAAAATTCAGTGAGAGACAAAGCAACAAGTAAGAGGTGGATTTGTTAAGATTCAGAAAGAAGCACACTCTTCAGGGTGTGGGCCATTGCCAAGGGCAAGGGCTGGGGCCATGGAATTCGGCCTGGCTAGGTTTTGCTAGCAGAGAAGGCAATGGCACCCCACTGAACACTTTTGCTTGGAAAATCCCNTCTTAATTGCAGCAAACTTATGTAAGCCTTAAAATTTGGTAGTGTGAGTTTTGTTTCTAGGTTTGTTCTTCCTCTTCAGTATTGTGTTGGCTTTTCTAGGTCTTTTGCATGCTGGCGCACTCCCCCACTCTCTTCTCTTCACATCTTTGGGTTGGCATGTCCTCGAGGATGGATTTTCTTGCTATTTTCTAAATAAAATAGACTGTAACACTGATTTGTCTAAGAGCTATAACATGACCTGTCCAAGACTGAGAGCTGTGATGTGTCAAGGGCTTTAATCTTTGTGATTCCAAATCTTTGTTGTGATGAGACAGAACCGAGGAGCATACACTCACTTGACATCTATGGTGCTGTGGCTTGGGTTTAACCTGGCTGAAACAACCTTATCATGGCCCCCGCAAGGAGGAGGCCAAGCACAGCAGGAGCCCAACTCAGCTAAGCTCCCGTGGTAGAAGCAGAACACGAAGAAAACCCAGCGCAAGGGAAGTGACAAGAGACCTATCATGCTGGAAACCGGGTCAGCGAAAAATGAACTCAGCAGAAAGCTCTCGTGGCTCAGTCTCAGATTCCAGAAGACCTCTGGTTAAGGTAGGAGGTCCTCACTTCTATGGCTGGAGGGACATATGCCTAACGAAATCTTAATTCCTTTACAGTCTCTCATTTCTTGTCTCCTCAACCCCCTGCGACACAGTTGAGCGGCAGTGGGTGAACTGAGGGACTCTGGAGAGGCCACTCTTTGGTATATCCCAAAAGCACTATCTGCTGAGCCCCAGTAGCTGTTACCCAAGCCTGTGGGGGTTCCTCTGTCCTTACTCTTCTTTGTGCCAAGGATCAGGCCAATGAAAACTGTGAGCACAGGTCAGGTATGAAGGGGATCCCTTGGCACGTTTTTCCCACTGCTTTTTCCTCCTCTCCTTCAGCTCTCTCCTGGGAAGCCAGGATGCCTGGCTTCAGGACCTAATGAAGCTCAGGCTCTGATGTCTCATTGCAAAAATTCAGTGAGAGACAAAGCAACAAGTAAGAGGTGGATTTGTTAAGATTCAGAAAGAAGCACACTCTTCAGGGTGTGGGCCATTGCCAAGGGCAAGGGCTGGGGCCATGGAATTCGGCCTGGCTAGGTTTTGCTAGCAGAGAAGGCAATGGCACCCCACTGAACACTTTTGCTTGGAAAATCCCACGGACAGAGGAGCTGGGTGGGCTGCAGTCCATGGGGTGGCGAAGAGTCGGACACGACTGAGCGACTTCACTTTCACTTTTCACTTTCATGCACTGGAGAAGGAAATGGCAACCCACTCCAATGTTCTTGCCTGGAGAATCCCAGGGATGGCAGAGCCTGGTGGGCTGCCGTCTATGGGGTTGCACAGAGTCAGACATGACTGAAGCGACTTAGCAGCATAAAGTTTAAAATCAGTTTGTTGATTTCTAATATAAATAGCTTGCTGGGATTTTGTATTTTAAATATACAGACCAAGTTAGACTGGACTGCCATCTTTTAAGACTGGGTCTTCAAATCTATAAACATTGAATGTCTTTCCATTTATATATTTACTGTTATAGAAATAGTTCTTATAATATTCTGTTAAACTTACACCTAACTTTAATTATCATGGTGCTATTGTAAATGCTATTGTTATTTTAAATTATAATTATTCATTGCTGGTTGTGGTAAGCATAATGATGGCTTTCCAAAGACACCCATGTTCTGATTTTCACTTCAGACTCGTTGAGTATTTAACCTTACATTACACAGTTGACTTTGAAGATGTACTGAAGCTAAGAATCTTGAGATTTGGAAATTATCCTGGATTAGTTGACAGGCCCAATGTAATCATTAAGATACTTTGATTTAAATGCTATTTAGATGTTGTTTAATCTCCATGTATTTTGTGATTTTCCAGTATATAAGTGTTATTGATAGCTACTGTTTATATTATATAGTTTAATTCCTTTTTGGTCTGAGATCAGTGATTGTATGATTTCTTTGTTTTTGTTTTATGGCCCAGAATGTGGCTTAAGTTGGTGAATGTTTCATGTGAGCTTGAGAAGAATGTATGATCTTCTGTTAATGAATGAAGTACTCTATGGATGTCCATTATATTCAGTTGAAATTGTTGTTTTTGAGTTCAACCGTGCCCTTACTCTGTGCCACTGGAGCGGTGGCTGCACAGCTGGAGTGGTGGCTGCATGGTGCTGGAGTAACTGTGCGATACCCAAAGTCCAAGGGCAAAGGAGAAGCCCCAGAAAGATGGTGAGGGGCGTGTGAAATTGCATTTAGAATCAAACTCCATACCTGCCAGAGATGCTCAGAGGGCTCAAACATACCTTGTGCACACCAGGACCCAGAGACCCCACAGAGACTGAGACAGCACTGTGTTTGGGTGTCCCTGAAGAGGTACCGGTCAACAGTAGCCTGCTGCAGGGGCAGGGGCTCTGGATGCAGTAGGCCTGGATATGGCATAAGCCCTTTTGGAGGAGGTTGCCATTAACTCACCATAGAGCTTCCAGAACTTACACAGGACTGGGAATACAGACTCTTGGAAGGCACAAACAGAAATTTGAGTGCACCAAGACCCAGTTGAAAGGAGCAGTGACCCCACAAGAGACTGACCCAGACTTGCCCATGAGAGTCCAGGAGTCTCTGGCGGAGGTTTGGGTAGGCGGTGGCCTGCTGCAGGGGATGGGACATTTTGAAGGTGATCATCATCATTATCTTCATTACCTCCAGCATAGTTTGGCCTCAGGTCAAATAACAGGGAAGGAATACAGCCCCGCCCTTAAATAAAAATTGGATTAAAGATTTACTGAGGATGGCCCTGCCCATCAGAACAAGACCCAGTTTCCCCCTCAGTTAGTCTCTCCTATCAGGAAGCTTCCTTAATCCTCTTATACATCTCCATCAGAGGGCAGATAGAATGAAAACCACAATCACAGAAAACTAACCAATCTAATCATATGAACCACAGCCTTGTCTAACTCAATGAAACTANCCCCACTGAACACTTTTGCTTGGAAAATCCCACGGACAGAGGAGCTGGGTGGGCTGCAGTCCATGGGGTGGCGAAGAGTCGGACACGACTGAGCGACTTCACTTTCACTTTTCACTTTCATGCACTGGAGAAGGAAATGGCAACCCACTCCAATGTTCTTGCCTGGAGAATCCCAGGGATGGCAGAGCCTGGTGGGCTGCCGTCTATGGGGTTGCACAGAGTCAGACATGACTGAAGCGACTTAGCAGCATAAAGTTTAAAATCAGTTTGTTGATTTCTAATATAAATAGCTTGCTGGGATTTTGTATTTTAAATATACAGACCAAGTTAGACTGGACTGCCATCTTTTAAGACTGGGTCTTCAAATCTATAAACATTGAATGTCTTTCCATTTATATATTTACTGTTATAGAAATAGTTCTTATAATATTCTGTTAAACTTACACCTAACTTTAATTATCATGGTGCTATTGTAAATGCTATTGTTATTTTAAATTATAATTATTCATTGCTGGTTGTGGTAAGCATAATGATGGCTTTCCAAAGACACCCATGTTCTGATTTTCACTTCAGACTCGTTGAGTATTTAACCTTACATTACACAGTTGACTTTGAAGATGTACTGAAGCTAAGAATCTTGAGATTTGGAAATTATCCTGGATTAGTTGACAGGCCCAATGTAATCATTAAGATACTTTGATTTAAATGCTATTTAGATGTTGTTTAATCTCCATGTATTTTGTGATTTTCCAGTATATAAGTGTTATTGATAGCTACTGTTTATATTATATAGTTTAATTCCTTTTTGGTCTGAGATCAGTGATTGTATGATTTCTTTGTTTTTGTTTTATGGCCCAGAATGTGGCTTAAGTTGGTGAATGTTTCATGTGAGCTTGAGAAGAATGTATGATCTTCTGTTAATGAATGAAGTACTCTATGGATGTCCATTATATTCAGTTGAAATTGTTGTTTTTGAGTTCAACCCAGCCCTTACTCTGTGCCACTGGAGCGGTGGCTGCACAGCTGGAGTGGTGGCTGCATGGTGCTGGAGTAACTGTGCGATACCCAAAGTCCAAGGGCAAAGGAGAAGCCCCAGAAAGATGGTGAGGGGCGTGTGAAATTGCATTTAGAATCAAACTCCATACCTGCCAGAGATGCTCAGAGGGCTCAAACATACCTTGTGCACACCAGGACCCAGAGACCCCACAGAGACTGAGACAGCACTGTGTTTGGGTGTCCCTGAAGAGGTACCGGTCAACAGTAGCCTGCTGCAGGGGCAGGGGCTCTGGATGCAGTAGGCCTGGATATGGCATAAGCCCTTTTGGAGGAGGTTGCCATTAACTCACCATAGAGCTTCCAGAACTTACACAGGACTGGGAATACAGACTCTTGGAAGGCACAAACAGAAATTTGAGTGCACCAAGACCCAGTTGAAAGGAGCAGTGACCCCACAAGAGACTGACCCAGACTTGCCCATGAGAGTCCAGGAGTCTCTGGCGGAGGTTTGGGTAGGCGGTGGCCTGCTGCAGGGGATGGGACATTTTGAAGGTGATCATCATCATTATCTTCATTACCTCCAGCATAGTTTGGCCTCAGGTCAAATAACAGGGAAGGAATACAGCCCCGCCCTTAAATAAAAATTGGATTAAAGATTTACTGAGGATGGCCCTGCCCATCAGAACAAGACCCAGTTTCCCCCTCAGTTAGTCTCTCCTATCAGGAAGCTTCCTTAATCCTCTTATACATCTCCATCAGAGGGCAGATAGAATGAAAACCACAATCACAGAAAACTAACCAATCTAATCATATGGACCACAGCCTTGTCTAACTCAATGAAACTATGAGCCATGCCATGTAGGGCCACCCAAGACAGATGGGTCATGGTGGAGACTTCTAACAAAATGTGATCCACTGGAGAAGGGAATGGCAAACCACTTCAATATTCTTGCCTTGAGAATCCCATGAACAGCATGAAAAGGCAAAAAGACAGGACACTGAAAGATGAACTCTCTAGGTCAGTAGGTGCCCAATATGCTACTGGAGATCAGTGGAGAACTAACTCCAGAAAGAATGAAGGGATGGAGCCAAAGCAAAAACAATACACAGTTGTGGATGTGACTGGTGATGGAAGTAAAGTCTGATGCTGTAAAGAGCAATATTGCATAGGAACCTGGAATATTAGGTCCATGAATCAAGGCAAATTGGAAGTGGTCAAACAGGAGACGGCAAGAGTGAACATTGACGTTTTAGGAATCAGCGAACTGAAATGGACTGGAATGGGTGAATTTAACTCAGATAACCATTATATCTACTATTGTGGGCAAGAATTCCTTAGAAGAAAGGGAGTACCCATCATGGTCAACAAAAGAGTCCAAAATGCAGTTCTCGGATACCATCTCAAAAACAACAGAATGATCTCTATTCGTTTCCAAGGCAAACCATTGAAGATCATGGTAATCCAAGTCTATGCCCCAGCCCATAATGCTGAAAAAGTTGAAGTTGAATAGTTCGGAGAAGACCTACAAGACCTTTTAGAACTAATACCCAAGAAAGATGTCCTTTTCATTGTAGGGGACTGGCATGCAAAAGTAGGAAGTCAAGAAATACCTGGAGTTATAGGCAAATTTGGCCTTGGAGTACAAAATGAAGCAGGGCAAAGGCTGACAGAGTTTTGCCAAGAGAATGCACTGGTCATAGCAAACACCCACTTCCAACAAAACAACACAAGAGAAGACTCTACACATGGACATCATCAAATGGTCAATACCAAAATCAGATTGATTATATTCTTTGCAGCCAAAGATAGAGAAGCTCTATATAGTCAGAAAAAACAAGACCGGGAGCTGACTGTGGCTCAGATCATGAACTCCTTATTGCCAAATTCAGATTTAAATTGAAGAAAGTAGGGAAAGCTACTACACCATTCAGGTATGACCTAAACCAAATCCCTTATATTTGTACAGTGGAAGTGAGAAATAGATTCAAGGAATTGGTCTGATAGACAGAGTGCCTAAAGAACTATGGATGGAGGCTGGAGACATTGTATAGGAGGCAGTGATCAAGACCATCCCCAAGAAAAAGGAATTCAAAAGGCAAAATGTTTGTCTGAGGAGGCCTTACAAACAGCTATGAAAAAAAGAGAAGTGAAAGGCAAAGGAGAAAACGAAAGATAACCCATTTGAATACAGAATTCCAAAGAATAGCAAGGAGAGATAAGAAAGCATTCCTTAGCAATCAATGCAAAGAAATAGAGGAAAACAATAGAATGGGAAAGACTAGAGATCTCTTCAAGAAAATTAGAGATACAAAGGGAACATTTCATGCAAAGATGGGCTCAATAAAGGACAGAAATAGTATGGATCTAATAGAGGCAGAAGATATTAAGAGGTGGCAAGAATACACAGAAGAACTGTACAAAAAAGATCTTCATGACCCAGATAATCATGATGGTATGATCACTCACCTAGAGCCAGACATCCTGGAATGTGAAGTCAAGTGGGCCCTAGAAAGCATCACTATGAACAAAGCTAGTGAAGGTGATGGAATTCCAATTGAGTTATTTCAAATCTTAAAAGATGATGGTGTGAAAGTGCTGCACTCAATATGCCAGCACATTTGGAAAACTCAGCAGTGGCCACAGGACTGGAAAATGTCATTTTTCCTTCCAATCCCAAAAAAGGCAATGCCAAAGAATGTTCAAACTACTGTACAATTGCACTCTTCTCACACGCTAGTAAAGTAATGCTCAAACTTCTTCAAGCCAGGCTTCAACAAACATGAACCATGAACTTCCAGATGTTCAAGCTAGTTTTAGAAAAGGCAGAGGAATCAGAGATCAAATTTCCAACATTCGTTGGGTCATCAAAAAAGCAAGAGAGTTCCAGAAAAACATCTATTTCTGCTTTATTGACTATGCCAAAGCCTTTGATTGTGTGGATCACAGCAGACTGTGGAGAATTCTTCAAGAGATGGGAATATCAGACCATCTGACCTGCCTCCTGAGAAATCTGAATGCAGGTCAAGAAGCAGCATGGAATAAGCTGGACATGGAACATGCTTTACATGGAACAACAGACTGTATCCAAATTGGAAAAGGAGTACATCAAGGCTGTATATTGTCACCCTGGTTATAACTTATATGCAGAGTACATCATGTGAAATGCTGGGCTGGATGAAGCACAAGCTGGAATCAAGAATGCCAGGAAATATCAATAACCTCAGATAGGCAGATGACACCACCCTTAAGGTAGAAAGCAAAGAAGAACTAAAGAGCCTCTTGATGAAAGTAAAAGAGAAGAGTGAAAGAGTTGGCTTAAAGCTCAGAAAACTAAGTTCAGAAAACTAAGATCATGGCATTCGGTTCCATCACTTCTTGGCAAATAGGTGGGGAAACAGTGGAAACAGTGACAGATTTTATTTGGGGGGNGGCTGGATGAAGCACAAGCTGGAATCAAGAATGCCAGGAAATATCAATAACCTCAGATAGGCAGATGACACCACCCTTAAGGTAGAAAGCAAAGAAGAACTAAAGAGCCTCTTGATGAAAGTAAAAGAGAAGAGTGAAAGAGTTGGCTTAAAGCTCAGAAAACTAAGTTCAGAAAACTAAGATCATGGCATTCGGTTCCATCACTTCTTGGCAAATAGGTGGGGAAACAGTGGAAACAGTGACAGATTTTATTTGGGGGGGGGGGCTCCAAAATCACTGCAGATGGTGACTGCAGCTGTGAAATTAAAAGATGCTTGTTCCTTAGAAGAAAAGCTATGACCAACCTAGACAGCATATTAAAAAGCAGAAACATTACTTTGCCAACAAAGCTCTCTCTAGTTAAAGCTATACTACTTTATATACTACTGTTTTTTCCAGCAGTCATATATGGCTGTGAGAGTTGGACTATAAAGCAAGCTGTGCACTGAAGAATTGATGCTTTTGAACTGTGGTGTTGGAGAAGACTCTTGAGAGTCCCTTGGACTGCAAGGAGATCCAACCAGTCAATCCTAAAGGAGATCAGTCCTGAATATTCATTGGAAGGACTGATGTTGAAGCTGAAACTCCAATACTTTGGCCACCTGATGCGAAGCACTGACTCATTTGAAAAGACCCTGATCCTGGGAAAGACTGAACGCAGGAGGAGAAGGGGATAAGTGAGGATGAAATGTTTGGATGGCATCATCAGCTCATTGGACATGAGTTTGTGTAAACTCTGGGAGGTGGTGAACGGACATGGAGGCCTGGTGTCCTGCAGTCTATTGGGTCTCAAAGAGTTGGACACGACTAAGGGAACTGAACTGATGCCCTTACTTACTTTTTGCCTTCTGGATCTATTTCCAATAGAGGGGTATTGAAGTTTCCAGTTATGATAGTGGGTTTATCTGTATCTCCTTGCAGTTCTAAGTCTTTGCTTCGTGTACCTTGATGCTCTGTTGTTAGGAATGTACATGTCAAAAATTTCTATGTCTTCTTACAGAATTAAACTTTTTATCATAAATGGTACTTTTCTATATCTGTGATAACTTTCCTAGCTTCCAAGTTTGCTTTGTCTGAATGAATATATCTCCTCTTGCTTTTCTTTAATTAGTGTTATCATGGTGTATTTTTCTCCATCCATTTAGGTTTAATCTATATGTGTCTTTATATTTAAAGTAAGTTTCTTATAGACAACATACAGTTGAGTCTTATTTTTTGATCCACTCTGACATTTTCTGTCTTCATTGGTGCTACTGGAAATCTCTGTCATGGAAGTGAACTAAAGTATACAAGATCACAAATTAAGCATCCTTGTATTAGGAATTCAGGGGTTAAGGTCCAGTGGTTCTGTAGATTTGAGGAGTGTAGATATTTATTTTTTACTAATCTAAAACTGAAATTTAACATTTCTTTTCATTATAAAATAAGCAACAAACCAGAATAGAACTGGCAATACCTGTGGCATTGATATCTATAGAACTCACACATATTTTTATATCACATTTCCAGTTTTTGCCAATATTCACAGTCTCATTTCTGCTTAACACTTTGAAAAATATGCTAGTTAATGGACTCAAAACTTGATCCTGTTATTTATTGCATCAGTGAAGAAGCACATATGTAACCATGTCAAAAATTTGTTTTAAAACTCTTTATGAGCTATATTTAGATGTAATTGATTCCCTTTTAAAATCGTATTTTTATTTTATAGAACAAAAATTATACTGAGGAGGTATGGTAAGCAGAATAATGGCCCCCCAAAATGTCCCTATCCTAATTTTTTATACTTGTGAAGTTGTTACCTTACATAACAAAAGGGACTTTGCAATATATGGCTATGGTTAAGGACCCTGAAATGGGGAGATTGTCCCAGATTATCCACATGGGTCCAGTCTAATCATACAAGTCCTTAAAAGTGGAAGGGGAAGGAAGAATATTGGGTTAGACAGGTGCGAACTGAGGACTGGACCTACTGTTGCTGTCATTGAAAGTGGAGAAAGGCAACCATGAATGAAAGAAAGTCGTGGGAAAGATCCTCAGCTTCAGCCAGCAAAGAAAGGGATTTGTGGTCCTAAAACTGCAAGGAACTGAAAACTGCCAACTATCCAAATGGGGAGGAAACAGATTATCTCCTAGAATCAGCACAAAATAATTTTATTCTAGTTAGACCCATACAGGGCTTCTGACCTACAAAACTGTCATAAAACATCTGATGTTTTAAGTCATTTAGTTTGTGATAATTTGTTACAGCAGCATTAGGAAGCTAATGCAGAAGGAATCTCCATGCTTCATCAACATTCTGGTGGTGTTCATGATACATAAAGGTTAAAAATTGTGCTGTAGTTTACCTCAATGTCACAATTCCAAAGTCTTTTGAAAGGTGAAAAATCATGGAATAAAATAACTGATGGTGCTTAAGATGCTCCAAATTTTGGTACTGAAAATGATAATTACACCTATGCTAATAAAGCAAAATGCCTGCATTTGCTTCCTTACTCCTTCCAGTTTGGTTCATTATCTAACCCCAGGTCTGTGCCTAATTATTATTACAATTCAATTCCTCCCAGATATTGTGCTGTATATATAAACCTAAGCATCCAGCTTAAGAATAGCTTTTAAGAAATTGATTGCCACAAGCAATCAGTTGAATATAAACTTATATTTGAAGAATGCATATGGATGGGAAGATTGTGCCAGCAAAATCTAATGAGGAAAATGATGTATTAGAAATACAGAAGAGTAATGGCTTGTTATGAGTTTGCTTCTCAGGTTGGAATAAATTGCATTTTGTTATAATCTCAATATCCCTTGGTAAGAGTAACTATAAAAATGTATATTGGTGCTAAAGCAGCATCACCGTGTACTCTTTATGAGAATGCATTTTTTTTTAGAGCAATAATCAGAGGACCATGAAACTCTTTAGATAGCCATTAAAATTAGGGAGTGGTAGAAATCTAAATTATAAGGCTGTAGGAATATTGCAGTATTCCTACCAGATAACAGAAAAGTAGTAGGCAGTTATGTGAGAGGAGACAATTCTTGAAACACGGATCGTCGACGTTTTTTAATGTGCTTTTTAATTAGCACCTTTCTTTCTGATAGTTTACCAAACTTTACTATATCTTTTATCCATAGCTTTTCATTCCTAAGGTTGTTCATCTCAGCGCCTATAAGAAAACAATATTGCCCTTTTAAGTATTTGCTCCTAGAATTGGCAAGGTTTTAGGTGAGAAAAGATGACATGCCATTAAAACTGACAGTTTGTCATCTTTCAATCAGTTCTTTTTTTTTTTTTTTAACTTTATTTTACTTTACAATACTGTATTAATTTTGCCATACTTCATATCTAAAGGTAAAATTCTGTTCATTGTACATGATCCAGGTGAAGACCTACTTCTTTTAGATATTTTACTGCTTTTTCCCTCTGTGGTTCTCTCTTTCTCTGAAAATCTCAGTGTTTATCATACATAAATGTTACTGTGTCACAAGCAATCATTCATTCATTCAGCCAAGCAGGCATTCATTACTATTTGAATACCTGATGTGTGCTTGTCTCAGAGCTCTGCAGATGGGAGGGTGAATGGGAGCCTGACCATGTCCTCAATCGAAAAGGGAGCCTTATGTGAAAATAGATAATTACAGCATGCTGTGATAGCAGGTAATAGAACCTGGAAGAGCCTGCCACGTATTGACAATTATATGTTTTTGGAGATATGTCTTCTCTTTAGCTAAAGTGTTTTTTGCTTTATCTCCTAGTATTTCTTATACTTATCTGCACAAAATCCCTGTTAATTGTCTTCTTGGTAAAAAGTTGTTTCTCTTCGCTCTTATTTTTCTGTATTGTTCTAGCTCCTTACTGTGCACAGTAAGAAGACATTTCTTATTAGTCATCCCAGTACTATTATTTTGAATAAGAAGAGGATGGTGGTTAAAAAAAATACAGGCTCTGGAGTCAGACTGTCTGGATTTAAACCCTGACTTGGCCTCTGGGTATCTTTTTAACACTACATAATCTATGTAAGGGGCTTCCCAGGTGTCTGAGTGGTAAAGAATCTTCCTGCCAATGCAGGAGATGTGGATTCAGTCCCTGGGTTGGGAAGATCCCCTGGAGAAGGAAATGGAAACCCACTCCAGTATTTTTGTCTGGAGTGGCTACAGACCATGGGTTACAAAGAGTCAGACACGAATGGATGACTGAGCACGCAGGCAAGCTATGTAAATCCTCAGTGCCCACATTTCCTCATCTATGTATGGGCAGTGCTTAGATGCATTGTAGGTGCTATTAGTGTGAAACAGTTTGAGACAGCTACTGGGGAGACCATACTCAATATCTGCCTTTAAATTATACTGTGCTGATATTCCACATTTACTCTGTGGGAGTTTCATATAGTTTTGCTTTTTCCTCTCAATGTTGTGGCACCACATTGCGTGAAGTTCAACTATGATATAGGTGTTCTAAAATAATAGCATGCTATTTAGTATTCACGCTGATGGAATTTTTTGTTAAGGATCACACACAGGGATGTCAAGATAAGGCAGAATTCAGAACAGTGCCTGTCTATGCTGGTCGGGAGCCCTGTTACAGGCATCACCTTCTTGCATTCCCACAGGCTGAACTCTGAGAACCACAGGACAGTCAGGCTTCAGTGTGGCCAACTTGAAGGAAAGTCAGACAGCCAGAATTTTCAGTGTGATGGGAATCATATGAGGAGTCATGAAACCTAGATATGGGATATATGATTCTGTAGTTAAGGATGTGAGGGTGCTTCCTTTTAACTGTCTTAATCCCTCAGAAAGATTTGAAAATAAACTGAGCGCTGATTTGTTATTTTTCCCTTATGGTTCTCTGTATGACTTTTTAACAAGCACAATGGCTTTACGGATCTGTTCTCTTGTAATGTTTATTTCTTCTCTATTTGGGAAATATTTGGAGTCTCACAGTGGTATTTGTGGCATCCCATCACATCTCCCCACCTCCCGGAATTAAAAAGAGAGAAAAGCACCTGTGTACATCTGAAGCTTTGTCAGATTCTGACACAATTCAGCGTCTGCAAATGTTACCGGATGGTGTGCAGATAGACACCAAGGGGCATTTGTCAAGCCAGGGGAAATGCTATTCAACAGAGACCCTCATTTCCAGCTCTCTACTGTGGAGTTGCCTTGACGATCATTGTGAGTGAGCACGGTTTGGATAGGGCGGTGGCCTGGCCATTGGAAAAAAAATCTGAGAATAAACAGCAGCTAGGTAGTACAAGTACCAGCTGTCTGTTTAAGTAATGCTCTGTAAACATCTACAGGTAGCTGGGCTAGACTCAAGGATCTCATTTTATTCACAGTTGCCTACCACCGCTCTGTACCACCAAACTATGGAGAGAAGCCTTTGGGGTTTTGCTTTGAAAAGTCCGTGTCTCATCTCTTTCCCAAACACTGCCAAAGTTTTTTGCATATTATCTCTGGCTCTTTTCACATTTGTTATATTATTAGATTTCTTTTATTATTTACGAGTCATAAATGAATCTGGAGTCTTTTAAATATTTATATACATTATATAAATGCATATAAATACATTAGGTCTGTTTCCTAGACAAAGCACTTATTTTTCGATCTGAGTAACTCTAGCTACCTAGTTCTTGCAGCGCTCTAAATTCTAATCTCAATTTCATATTTTCTAATTAAAGTCTTCTCTATAAAGAAAACAAAAGAGAGAAACATTTTTTAAGGTGTTCCCAGGTAGAGCTTGGATAGTAGGGACGTGCAGGTGTTCACACATATTTGCCTAAATTAGAAAAACTTGTTATACACTCTTGTTTTTGAAGGAAAATGAAGAATTACTATTTTTCTGTTTCAGGAAGACAGGACTGGAGTGACTAATCTTGTTTGCTAATGGAAGATCTGTATTATCACACGCAGTGGGGAACTCACCCGCCAGGTTTCAGTGACTAGTGGACCTTTTCTCCATGGCTCTTGAATCTCTGCCCTCTTTCTTGGCTCTGGAGGATTATGCCATGGTTTTCCTCCTACTTCTCAGTGCTTTTCTGTCTTTCTGGGTGGCTTGTCCACTTCTGTTCACGTTCTTATTTTATGTTATCCTCAGTTATTACTCTNATCCTTCAAACCTTTGTATTTTCAGGACAGCTAGGCATTTTTATTTTCCTCACCTTTCAAAACTTCCAATACCTTTAATATGTGACTTTTTTCCTCGGAAGTTTTTTCTCCTAAAATGTCTGCCTCTCTAGTTTTGCTTCCAGTTTTGAACTCAGTGTGCTCTTCCGCAGTCATTTCTCTCCCTCTAATTAACCTGACTCTATTACACACAAATTCCCTATTCTTAGCTTCATTGTATCATCTGCATAAATTATGAAAGTTATTCCAGCTTTATCTCAGACCTCCTTTAACACTTACTCCTAAGAGCTCTTTGTTTCTTACCATTATCCCTGATTAGTCTCACAGCTCTCTTTTTCTAGCAGTGACCTGGCAAGAACATAATTTTTTTTAACGTTGCTTTCACTTAATTCTTTTCACTAAGGGTAATATGCTCTGATCACAGTGCCACTCTGAATTCTTTTGATTGTCTCTTTCTAACATCCTACTAATATGAAATGAAAGTTAAAAAAAAATCAAATGTGTGGAAAACTAAAATAAATACTATAAAGATTTAGATGTTTATTTAACTCTTAAAAATGTACTTTATCCAGTTTTGTTAGTCTCAGTTCTAATAGGTATGTTTCTGGTAAGAAATAATTACACAATTGCATAATACAAAATAATCATTTTCAAGAATTTAATTTTTACTGTGATTACTCCAATAGAATAGTTTATGGATTTCTTCTTGATTTTAACTTTTCTTTTTGGAAAACATCAAACATTTGCAGAAGTGGTATAGTAACATTAGCCATCTCTCTGTTTTAGCCATTTTGAACTCATGACCAATTTTGTTCTATCTATACTCTTAACCATTTCACCTTTCTCCCTGGAGTGTTTTGAACAAATTCTAGACATCATGTCATGTTATATGAATCCTGGAAAATATAACACACAACCATAACTACAACTAAATATTTTCTTAAAATCTTGAAATAAGAGTCAGTGCTCCAGTTTCTTTATCTCATTTCTTTTATAGTTCAATCAAATTGAAATAAGTTTCATAAATTGTATATAGTTTCTCTCTCATCACTTTATTTCCCTCAATTTATTTGAAGAAACCAAATCATTTGTCCTGTAGATTTCTCATAGTCTAGATTTTGTTGGTTGCATTTACGTTGTGTATTTAAACACCTCTTTGGCATTTGTATTTTCTCTACATTACTAACTAGATTTACAGTTTTGACCAATTTCAGTTTCAATTTTTGTGGGAAGACTGCTCCTAAGTGGTATTGGGTCCTGCCTTGGGGTACAACACAATGACTGGCTATCTCTCTTTTTATGATGTTAGTGGCTATTGGTTGTCTCAGTCTGGATCTATCAGTTCACAGTGGTTGCAACAGAATGATTTTGTTGTTGTTGTTGTTTGTTTCTTCTTCATTTATTGGCTGATGTTTTTGTAAAGAAACACTTTCCCTTGTCTATGGTTTGAAAACCCAGAGAGGAAGGTTTCCTGCGATTATGCTCAATTTTTCCTTTTAGTTGCTACTTTCTAAATAAAGAAAATTTTCTCTAGAATAGTCTGGAAATAGTGTATGAGACTTTTTCTTTCTTTTAAAAAGTCAGTAGGAACTCATGCATTTATATATGTTTAATGTACATCAATTCATTATGATTAATATTTTTATGAATATTATTAAATTTTCCTATCTTCTACCATGGGAGCCTACACTTAAGTCCATGTGATTTGCCCCAAAAGTCTTTCCTTAATTTCACATATAACAATACATTCTGTGTTCATGTTATACGTTTCCTTCCCTAGGTCTGCAATCGGTCATGTCTCCAAAAGTCCTAGCTACTTTTAGAGGCAATGGTATTTAAAGATGCTTGTATTGGGTTTTCATTTATAAAAGCATATTTTCTGTGATATTTATTTCCTACCTTTTCATACTGACATTATCTGTTTTAGCTAAATCAACACCTACACATTCAGAAGGTATACCTAGACATAGAAGCAAATTTCTGTAACCATTAATGTAAGATTTCATCTGAACATCCTTTGTTAGATTTTATCAACATTTAGATTTTTCTTTGATCTCTGTCTCTTATTCTAGATCTTCATACTTGCCTCAGAAACTTCTTGAATTCCAGATTCATTTAAACTCTATTTTATTTAGATTTTGTTTTCTCCTTGATTCTCAGTAGCCTTGTTGCCTTAGCCTGAAACTCACAGAATCCCAATCCAATGAGCTGGAATAAATCCATATAAATTCCATGAGGAGTAGTTGGAAAATTGGAGAAAGCAATGGCAACCCACTCCAGTACTCTTGCCTGAAGAATCCCATGGACAGAGGAGCCTGGTAGGCTGCAGTCCAGGGGGTGGCTAGAAGTCAGATATGACTGAGTGACTTCACTTTCACTTTTTACTTTCATGCATTGGAGAAGGAAATGGCAACCCACTCCATTGTTCTTGCCTGGAGAATCCCAGGGACGGGGGAGCTTGGTAGGCTGCCATCTCTGGGGTTGCACAGATTCGGACATGACTGAAGCGACTTAGCAGCAGCAGCAGCAGTTGGAAAATATCAGAAGAAAATGTTTTGGGGAGAGTATTCCTTCTGTTCATTAATATCAAGCACAAGGCTTTCTTCTCTACTCTTTTCAGGTTATGCAAAGTAGAGCCTTCTTTTTGGGGGACTATTATTGGATTTTAATATAGCTGGGTTAAGCAAATAGAGATTCACTCACAAAGACAATTGTAGAATGGCCAGTAAAATAAAAGGCAGATAGTAGATTCAACTCTGTTNCAAGGCTTTCTTTTCTACTTTTTTCAGGTTATGCAAAGTAGAGCCTTCTTTTTGGGGGACTATTATTGGATTTTAATATAGCTGGGTTAAGCAAATAGAGATTCACTCACAAAGACAATTGTAGAATGGCCAGTAAAATAAAAGGCAGATAGTAGATTCAACTCTGTTACCCCAGTTCAAAATAGACACTTCAAATATTATTCCTGCAAATCCAGAACCAATAATACTACTAAGAGTAAAAAGAAGGAACAAAAATTAGTCCTGGCTGTGTATGAATGAATGAATGACATATATACACATATATTACATATATGAAGTTTAAGGGTTAGTTGTACGTTTTACCAATAATGGGATCAGAGAGGCTGAGACAGATTCAGTGCCTTATATCTAGTAAATGGCAGACTAGGGAAACAAACTCAGTTCTGCCTTTTCAGTCTGCCATGCTACTTCACAAGATTGGGAATTGGCTTCTAACTCAAAGCTTTGTAATTAAATTTGATATTGCCTATGATTTCTGGGCTTCAAAATCACTGCAGATGGTGACTGCAGCCATGAAATCAAAAGACTCTTACTCCTTGGAAGAAAAGTTATGACCAACCTAGATAGCATATTCAAAAGCAGAGACATTACTTTGCCGACTAAGGTCCATCTAGTCAAGGCTATGGTTTTTCCTGTGGTCATGTATGGATGTGAGAGTTGGGACTGTGAAGAAGGCTGAGGGCCGAAGAATTGATGCTTTTGAACTGTGGTGTTGGAGAAGACTCTTGAGAGTCCCTTGGATTGCAAGGGGATCCAACCAGTCCATTCTGAAGGAGATCAGCCCTGGGATTTCTTTGGAAGAAATGATGCTAAAGCTGAAACTCCAGTACTCTGGCCACGTCAAGCGAAGAGTTGACTCATTGGAAAAGACTCATATGCTGGGAGGGATTGGGGGCAGGAGGAGAAGGGGATGACCGAGGATGAGATGGCTGGATGGCATCACTGACTCGATGGGCGTGAGTCTGAGTGAACTCCGGGAGTTGGTGATGGACGGGGAAGCCTGGCGTGCTGCGATTCATGGGGTCGCAAAGAGTCAGACATGACTGAGCGACTGAACTGAACTGAACTGATGATCATACAATAACTGTCTATATTTTTTCCTGGATAGATTTTCCTAATTTCTAGTCCTCTCCCTTACTTCATTTTGCTCAGTCACACTGCTTGGGTTTCACCTCTCCCTGCTGGTTGATCTCTGTCCTGACCTGATCTACTGAATTCTCCACCAACTCCATGATCCCTGTCCATCTGGCAGGAGCTGTATGCCATGGCTTATTGAGAGCCTGCATCAGCCCCAGGAACTCAAACTTAAACTCCATCTTGTTAACTCTTTTGGCACGATCTAACAGCTTTGGTCAAATTGCCAAAAGTTTCTCCTTGACTTTATCAAGAGCCATGTCCTCTTGGAGTGCAGATTTTATTTGTAAGGGTAGAATGGAGCACATTGAGCAGAGCTGCTAATATGGGGAAATATCTTACTTTCTCTGCTTGGAGATTTTTAGTTGGCTTCCACTGCAGTGAGAAGGTAGGGAATTGGCAGATGGAATGAAGAAAATAGAAAACTCAGAATAGACTTCAGTGGGGAAACCACATTTTATCTTCATTTATCCTTGTCTACTGATCTATATAAATTTATATCTTTATTATTTATTTATATATTTATGGAGGGAATGAAGTCATTTTCAATAAGAACATAAATAAAATAAGGTTAGTGCAGAAATAATAAAGGCAAGTCCAGAGAAAACATAAATGTACAAAGGCAAGAGAAAAAAGAACATGCATGTGAAGTAGTAAGGATTTATAAGGTTGTTGTAAATTGTCTTTAAATTTAGCTCTCGGTTTCTTACAAGCAAATTTGTAAAGATATAGTCAGTAACACAATTCTTGTTATCAAAAAAAAAAAAAAGAGGATGTCTAACACTTACTTAGGGGAAGTCATGCTTCTCTCAGCAATGAATTAGAAAATTTATTTCTCACTTAGTTCTTTATATGGGAATGCTGAGTGATTTGGTGGGTAGTGTTCAAAACATTATTTTAATAAAAAGATAACTCTTTCCTTTAGAACTAAGATATACGTTGACCTCATGAGACTGCAAAGTAAGCAGATGAAGATGATTTAGTGAATGGTTGAATCAATAAAAAAGCTCAAATCTATAGTCACTTCAAGTCTTGTTTGATGTAACATAGACATTAGTTCAGTTCAGTTCAGTCGCTCAGTCGTGTCTGACTCTTTGCAACCCCATGAATCTCAGCACACCAACCCAATTCCCGGAGACATTAAGATTGTTCAAAGATGGTCATGTGTTTTACCTCCTGCAAACAAATATCACTTCTTTCAATCAAAGGTTCAAGGATGTGGATAATTTAAAATTGCTCTATTTTCCAAGAAGTTCTTGAAATGCTTGTATCTGGCATTATTGGTTGAGGGTACATGTACATTAGAAACCTGATGAGCAAGCTAGCATTGTCTAGGTAAATCTCAGTAACGTAGTTAGATGTACAGCAAATTGTTGTTATATTTTTGGGAGGGTGAGAATGGTCTGGACATGAACATAAAAAGCTGTTATCAATGATTAACATTAGTGACAGAGAAGTAGGGAGGAAAGTTTCTAATTTCATTTTATACTTTTTCCACTGCTTGAATATTCTCCATTGTTTTCTAGATGGTAGGATATTGTTCACTTCTATTTTCCCCTTTGTTTTTATGTAGTTGAAAGTTTAGTAAATGCTCAAATGAATGGAGAGGTATATTGAGTAAAATACTGAAGATTTTGACAGTTATCTGGATGACCCTGCTTCCCACTCTCAATAATGGAGATGCTACATAGGCGTCTATCTGGCGGGGAGAAAACAAAACTAGGTCATAGCATCTATAAAGCTGTCTCACCCTGGAAAGTGTGACACAGATGTGCAGTAGAAACAATGTAAACTCGAAAGACATTGTCTCTAAAGAAAGTTCATTTCAGTTTACCACAGTGATTGCATGTTCACCGGGCACTGGGGGATACAAGAGAGAGAATCATACTTGGCGTTAAGATTCCCTGTTGGGCTTTCATGACTCCTACAGAAGAGGGCCTCTGTTCACGTCTCTGAGCACACTACTTACAGGCTCTCAAAGCCCTGAGACCTCAAAGGGCTTCCTGCAACCCATGAATCAGTGGCCTCGCACCCTAATCTAAGCTGAAGACAAATTGCTCCATGATGCTCTGTCCTGTCACACAGTTCCATCCCCACTCCCCACCCTCACTCCACCCCGTTGCTCCCTTTGCTCTGCACTGTCTACAGACTCTCTGGANTCTCTGAGCACACTACTTACAGGCTCTCAAAGCCCTGAGACCTCAAAGGGCTTCCTGCAACCCATGAATCAGTGGCCTCGCACCCTAATCTAAGCTGAAGACAAATTGCTCCATGATGCTCTGTCCTGTCACACAGTTCCATCCCCACTCCCCACCCTCACTCCACCCCGTTGCTCCCTTTGCTCTGCACTGTCTACAGACTCTCTGGAACCTCCGAACATTGCTTTTATCTTAATGAAGCCAATTTCCCCAACAATATGGCTCCTCCTTTTGACCCCGTCAGGGAGAGACTGCTCGTAGTTCTTTGATCAAATTCCCCTTTAGAGAACTGAGGCTCCTTCTAACTCTGAATTTATAGGAAGTAATTTTTCTTCTTTCTTAGAAAAATATAAATTTATAATGATTTTGTTACTTATTGTTTTTAATAAGCTATACAAATATCTGTATATACCTTTCTGTGAAAGATACATTTTGCATTGGTGCAGATAAGGAAACATGTTTTCAAGGCTGCTGCAAGAATTCAGTTCAGTTTAGTTCATTCACTTGGTCTGACTCTCTGCGACCCTATGGACTGTATGTAGCCCTCCAGGCTCCTCTGTCCATGGGATTGTCCAGGCAATAATGCTGAAGTGGGTTGTGGTGCCCTCCTCCAGGGGATCTTCCCCCATCCAGGGATTGAACCCACATCTCCTGTGGCTCCCACATTGTAGGTGGATTCTTTACCACTGAGCCACTGGCGAAGCCCCATATATGTATGTATGTATGTGTATATATATATATATATTTCTAATATAAAAATATACAGAACATTTTATAAGTTCTGAAGTTGAATGTCTTATAAGGAAACAGGGTGTTATGTAGTTTCATGAGTCAGAAATAGTTTTTGAGTCCAAATGAGACTTTATAGGTTGGGAAGCAGATTTGCTCATCTTTACACTGTTGTAGGGGCTTCCCTGGTAGCTCAGCTGGTAAAGAATCCACCTGCAATGCAGGAGACACCAGTTGGATTCTTGGGTCAGGAAAATCCCCTGGGGAAGGGATAAACTACCCACTCCAGTATTCTTGGGCTTCCCTGGTGGCTCAGACAATATAGAATCCACCTGCAGTACAGGAGATCTGGGTTTGGTCCCTGGATTGGGAATATCCCCTGGAGGGGGCATGGCAACCCACTCCAGTATTCTTGCCTGGGGAATCACCATGGACAGAGGAACCTGGTGGGCTACAGTCCACGGGGTTGCAAAGAGTTGGACACGATTGAGCAACTAAACACAGCACACACATTGCTGTGCACACCATTACTCCGCACTGAAGTGAAAAACTGCTGCCCCGAGAGTCCCATGTGTTTGGTCATACTCTCTGGTCTCTGCGTCATTGTCATCCATGAATATCCAGATGGATTTTANCACTTTCATCAAGAGGCTCTTTAGTTCCTCTTCACTTTCTGCCATAAAGGTGGTGTCATCTGCATATCCAGTCACTATGGTAGGAGCTAAATATACAAAAATTCATTATCTATGATTTTCCAGAAAGTCAGCATCTTGTCATAGTCTGAATACATGACCACCAAATGATATTTATAGAAAAAGATGAGAAGATAAGTAAAGCTAGTTAGATTAACTTTTATTGGAGGAAAACCACATTTATTTTGTGGTAGCTACCGCAATCCATTTATTGTGAATAATTTATCATCATCTTGGATGGGTGACACAAAGATTAACAGTTTCTCTGAATATTTAAAACCTTTATTAGAGATAAGTTAGTATAACTTTTGCTTGATCCATTCTTACCACAAATATTTATTGGACTCCTAGGAAAGTATTAGTAATCCTGGTAAAATGCATTGCTGGCTCCAAGGCAAATACTGAACTAATTATTCAGGACAAAAAAGTGTGTTGGAACTAAGTCTCATATCCTTTTGCTGCACTGTACTTGTAGGCCCATATGTCAGGTTGCTACTGAAACAAATAGCAACACAAGTGTTAATAAATGAGATTGCATTGTATATCTTGAAAATTAAACTGTAGGTTGCAAGGCAAAATTAAAGCTGAGTAGATAATTGCAAAGTGATAAAATTTCTTTTTCTTAAATTTCACCTACTGCTTCACTCTCTTAGACTGGGAAGTGGCTGCATTGTTAATCTGACTATTTCTCTCTACGGAACAAGGGTTTGCTTGGGCAATATACACTGTCTTAAAATTGAATCTAATGTGTGCACTTTTCATTTCATTATAGTATCTTATTTTTCCAACTCAGTGCATGTCAATAAATGCTATTAGGCTTTGTGTTAAGAGCTGATACTGTTTTTTAATATCTAAATAATCCCATACAAATTTATAGTTTAAAAAGATAATTCACTTGATATTTATCTATATTCAGAAATAAAATATACCCACTAATATCACTCATAGATTGTTTTATCAATGCTTTCTTTTGCTTTTTGACTTGTAGTTGATTTCCTTAAGCTGAAATTTAACTTAAGGTGTAATGACCTGTTTTTAAAACAAATCATGATAAAGACTATAGTTTGTATTCTTTACAGGCAGTTTATTTTTTAAAGTGGCATTGAATCATTCTATAGAAATTTAATTTATATTTAAATTTTAAATATACTATATTTATATGGTGTACTTTA